>JAEIIG010007431.1:0-58443 GCA_018904695.1 Drosophila parvula | reverse complement strand
ATATTTAAAACACTGAAATTACGCTATATGTTTAATATATATATTAATAAGTTCAAGTTAAAATATTGTTCATGTGTCTATTTGTGATTCTGTAAAATCTTTTTATCTTAAAGCCCATAATTTGTTTAAAACTGAATCTTTAAAGCATTAATTACAACAAATATTTCCTTTAAAATAGCCTTTGTGTTCCCAAACAGCGTTTTTTTTTCTCAGTGCCCGAATTTCATTCACACAGATACACAGCCTCTGCGTTTGTGTGTGCATTACATATGGTAATTTCGTTGGGATTTCCACGATTTCTTTCTCGGTTATTTGGGGGATGCAGGGTCAGGGCTGTGCTGATGGCCAGATTATAATCGTATTTTTCAATCTGAATTGAATTAGCTGAGATTTTTGTATTTCTCTTTTGTTGTATTAGAATTTATGGTGCCGCTTTAACACTTTTTAATTTTTGTTTTTTAATTTTTTGAAAGGCACCAACATGTGTCTCAAAAATAAGAAATCACCGAAAATTTTGTTTTATTAAAACATGTGCCAAAAATCATCTTTCTGTATGTGTATATTTTTATTACTTTTATAATTTATGTCTTTAGGTTTCTTTTTTTGTTTTGTTTTTTTTTTTTTAAATTAGAATTTTCACTTTTCTGCAGCAACAATGTTGCTGGCAACTTTCGCGCTTTTGCACTTGAACTAGTTTCCCGTTACAAGAGTTTTTCAATTTTGCTCCTCGCACACACTGAGAGCAGAGATAAATCCGCTGATAAGAGTTTTCGCCTGGACTTTGATCTAGGATCCGTCCGCTATACCTTTCGCCACGTCCGACTTTCGAAGCTCAACAGCAACTGTTGCAAATGTCGAAAAGGCAACTTGTGGCTGCTGCCTCTGCCTCGGCCGCTGCCAGCGCCGCAGCATCTCTCTCGGCCGCCCAAGCTTTTCCCGACATTTTTCCCGAGAGCTTTTCCTCGCGCCACGGCAAACTGTTGATTGGTCTCCGTACAAATGTTCGGTTGTCAGGAAGAGAGAGCCAGCACAAAAAAAGAGAGTCTATCTCGCGTGTGGCATCTCCGGGCTTACTTAGTTAATTAATACCCATTCAGACGGCAGTAAACATTAGTTAGTTGCTGTTCATGGCTCCGAATAAGACTTTAAAAGTGGCATTACGGGAATGAAAGGGGTAAATGTTATTAAATGAGAACAATACGGGAGACGTCTTGTTGTTTAATATATATTATTTATTTAGAAAAGGCTGTTTGTAAAAACAGGTTTGAATATACAGGTGTCTTAGTCGCCACTTCCTCCTTAATATACATAATTTTCATTATTAAATAAATTTAATAAATAAATTTCTTAGTTCGCAATTTTTATAAATATACCTTGAATTCTAGAGTTTAGAAAGTTCGAATATTGGAAATATCGATACAATTTTAATTTAAAAAGATATTTATCAGATTTGAAAGATTTTCAGTTCCTACTAAGGCTTGAAATTGTTTTTCTTATAAAAAAAAATCCATTAATAAAATTATAATAATCAAAATTAAATGAAATATTTCAAAGAAAAATTGTTTTCTTTTCGATAGGCAAATTTATTGAGTCGATAGACAAATCTAGGTACACAACCGCCTTCTTCTGCTCCCCCAATTTATTGCCACTTTCTATTTATTTGCAAAGAGCCCGACAAAAGCCATTAAGACGGATGTTTACCAAAGCAACAGTTACCAATGTTAACGCTCCACAAAAAAATACTCTGTTTCTCTCGGCCTCCGAGGATGAGGTGGGGAAAGCTTTCAATGCCGCAGAGCACATCCTCCTATTTGGCGACCACAAATAGATGGCACACTCGCAGAATTAACGCGCTTTTAATAGCTTAGGACCCCGGAGGCAAGCCAGGCTCAACAGGCGCCATCCTTGTTCATCGATGATGGTGCAACCGATGCTGGTGCTAGTGCTGAAGGACCTCTGCACCCTATCCTGACCGACACTTTGTTCCCACAGCCCCATGGCGCAGCACTACCGATTTTCCAATTGCCACCTCTTTATGACTATCCCCAAGTGGACCAAGGACACACGTTTGGCAAATTTGCAGAGGCAGAAGGACGAACACCTGACTAATTGATACGCTCGAGTGTGCAGTGGGAAAAAAATGCAAATAGATTTGTAATTTTTATTTTTAAATTTTCGTAATATTTGGATAATTAACTAAACTATTCTTACCTTGATTGTACTAACTTTCAAGTGATTTATGTTGGTGCCTTCCTATCTATGTTGTTTAAATATTTTGTAATTTTATTAAGTCTATATAAAGATTTTTTTACAACAAGAACAGATGATAAATATTTCTTTTAATATTAATCTTAAATTTAAAGTAAATCTTCTTTTACCCCAAATTTCTCTGTGTACGATTGACTGAAGTAATTTTCCTACTTTGATACCGTAAAAACAATTACCTGTATACCTTATACTCCTGTGTGTGTGTTTGTGTTTTGGTTGGTGTACATTAAGCTCACATTAAAATAATCACGGGGAAGGAGAATAAACGCAGGAAGCTGAAGCTGGCAGGATAAACGAGGCGAGGAAAATCAAATTGAGACGTTTACTTAATTTAAAGCTGCGCCAAGTTCAGGGGCACAACATCGCGGCCATCTTTGTAAAGTCCTGTCAAGTCCTGAAAGCCAACGGTCCATGTCAGCGCGAGGTTTACATTTCACCTTCCCGCGTTCGTTGACTTCCCACACATTGTACCTTTAATTACACAGGCAAAGGTATTTCCCTGGACTTTTTGCCGGGCTAATTAAGGCATCCGTCGCCGCCCGTCGTCCTTCGCAACGGTAATCCTATATATCCTGAGCTTTGCATTACCGCTAGATGCACCCGCATTTGATTATGGCGCATTATTGTGACCGCGGCTTCAGTTTTCGCACTAATGTTTATGGGCAGGCGGGATCCTGGTCGTAATCGCTCGTGTCCTTCACACAAAATGCAAATAGAAACAGGAGACCGAGCAGCGGAACAAAAACAAAGGGGCAGAAGGAAATAAGAGTTTAACATTTTCAAAATTAAAATAAGTTGAAAGGAAAGGAAGCTAACTTCGGGAGTCCCACGTTTGATGATGCTGATTAAGATTATATTATAATGCAAGGGTATAAATATGCTTCGGAGTTTGAAAGCTTTTAATCAGTCGATGAAGGATGCCTTGCAAAAGACGAAACAGCACAAGCTTATGATAATTATGCCTTGTCAAAATGTTCTGTGAAGATTGAGCTGACATCCAACCTTATTTTTTGTAAATAAAGCATTAACTCTGCCATTGATGTTACTTACTTTTTAAGTTTATTGTATTAATATAATTATTTACCATATCTTTATCACCTTATAATATTTCTGTAATATGTTTAAGGTGTAATTTAAAGTCTATAACTCGATTTATCGCAAACGAAAGCTGACAACTATAACTTCTATGAACCAGACAAAAGCTGGTTGCAATAGAACTGCTCTTTCGAAATATTAACCGAAAATGTACTTCTTGTTGACTTTTACTTTTATTATATTTATATTGTTTTTATTTTGAATAATAAATGTTTTCTCTCATTAAAATATATATGTTTTTGATTGTTTGTCATTGCTGTATGGTTTGGTTACAGTTTCATCTTACTTTTATAATGCCATTCAAAGATATTCTAAATAACATTTTAAATACCCCGCCAATGTTCCAGTTCCCCTGGAACTAGCAAGATTTCGGAACCAGTCCTTACCACCCCGCCCATCTCTATTTTATTGACTATGAATGTATATTTATGTTCCGACTTCGGTTTTTAATAACAATGTAAGCAAGTTAAATACATAAAATCTTAAAAAGTAAATTGTTCTAAATTTTGTATATAGAAAAAACAGCACAAATAGCTTTTAAACATTACCCAAAAAAAATCTTTTATCGAAAACAACCATCGATAGCCGTGAAAACGTCAATGTATCGATGTTAAATCGATGTTACTACCAGCTCTAGTGTGTGTTGCTTCTTGTTGGTTGAAAATACAATTAAAAATTGATTCCGGAGTATTTAAATATTCAGCATCGCCAGGTGAGTGCGTAACTGATGCAGCGGCATCTCCTTCAGCCAGAAAATATTAATTAATTCGGTCTAAGCGCCGAATTCACGTGGAAAATGCCGTTTGAAAAAGCGCGTCATGTTCTGGAATATCGAGGGAAATGCGTTACAATGCATCGGTTTTTGCGAGTGCAGTTGCGGTTTAAAAATCCAAAGGCAACTACTAATTTTTTCTATTGTTTTTTTTTTTCATCCCTACCTCCCACCTCAGCACCACCTTGTTTAGCAATAAAAATCAGCGAGAATCGCGCGGTGGCGGCATCGAAAATACCGAAAGAAGCACAAAAAGAAAAATTTGCAAGGCACACTCTGCTGCGTCTGTGTGAGTGAGCGTGTGCGAGCGGAGCGCGCGTGTGCTTGTGTTTGTGTGTGTGCCAGTCTTTTTTGCCTTTGGTGCGTGCGCTGTTTTTCGTAGGGAGCCAGCCCCATCAACAAAAAAAAAAGGAGGAAAATTCACGTATCCGTAAACTTGCAAGCCGGATAGAAGAGGAGACCAAGTTAAAAAAAAAAAACAACAAATAAACAAAACAGGACCCAGTTCAGCTGCAATGGAGAAGAGAATAGAATTGGAGCGACGCGCACGCAAAGCAAATCAGGTAAGTTCTAAGAAAAACGCGCCACGGCTTTTGTTTTGCCATTACACAAATTTTTTCATTTAAATTCCGCTGCGTGCCTCTGTGGGAGTGCGAGAGTGCATCAACGACAACAACAACTGCGCCATCATGTAAATCTAGTTTCAATTTGTGTCGACGCCATATAAAAAAAGAAGAGCTCCTGAAGAAGAAGCAGCGGCATCAACAAGAAAGAACAGAACGAAAGAAAAAAAAAAATTGATCGCCATAAGCAAATTCTACACACATGCCATTGCCTCTCCGCGCGTGCTTGTGTGTTTGTGTCACATACACGACGCCAGTGTTGCCATGTGCGCGCATTTTTGCGCCTTCCCCCTTTTCGTGGCTTTCAGTCCAAATAGGAACTTCTGTTGGCAAAGAAAAACAACTATAACAATTTGTACTCATAAGAAAAACAAAAATGTGCATCGAGCTTGTGATTTTTTAGTCACCTTTGGTCGGCCAATCGCTAACGATCTTTTCGCACCTGAAGTTGTATAAACGCCACAGCTGGCAATGCCACTGCTGCTGTGTGTTCTTGTTCTTGCTTTAGATTTCGTAGTCGTTGTTGTTGTTGTTGCTGCTGCCGGCCTTCAATTGTGACAAACACGGCAGCAGCGGCAACATGTGTTTGTGTGCGTTTGCGTCGTGTGTGTTTGCTGCATGTTGTAATTTCAGGTTATTTGATACCAAAATGTATCTATAACAACATTATAGCGCGCGGGGCGCGCATCATCCGCACAAATACGCACAAGCGACAAACACACATACACACGGCCATGTGTTCATGCACAAGTCAAGAAAACTTATGCACAAAATAATCGACACATACAAACATGTATATTGACTGCGCAGTCATAATACTTTTATGCTGCCTCCCCTCCCAAGTTCGCCACCTGCCTGCCCGCTATCTCTAGCCATCCCGCTCTCCCGCCCGCCAGTGCAGTGCAAAAGAAGTGCAAGCGAAAGACAAAGCCAGGCCGTCGCTGCTACTGCCACTGATTAATAAACATGCGCTCTGGTCGGGCCCGGCCAGCCTACTCAATCTCAATCGGCGGTCACACGGCCACCCAAGCACCACCACCCACATCCACCCATCATGCACAACAGAAACTACGTGAGCAAGGCAACAAAACAACGAAAAAAGAAAAGGAAAAACAAGAAAACACGAAAACAGCAACGCATACATACTCATACGCGCCTAAGCCAAAGCCAAAAGCTGTGTGCATTCATTTTCACTCATTTAACCCGAGATACAGTTGAAATTCTATAGCGCGAACAAGCGCTTTTCTATCGTAGCTTGTAGCAATTAGATTCTAGGCTATGAGTTATTAGTTTCTAAAGTATCCCTTTGAAGATTACTTGCTAAACATTTTTGTACCCATGGCACTACACATTCTTTAAATCTTATGATAAATGGGACACTAGGGAACAATAATTTAAGCTTCATATCAAACATTTTGAGAAAAAGCTTATCAACAGCTAATAATGTGAGGAAACGCAAATTATAAGTGATCCATTAAAATCACAGAATCGGCAATACTTTTATAATTTATTATTTTGTTCATTTATTTTGGTATTTGTTTACGAGGTCAGTTTCTCGGGTTGACAACCTCAAGATAAAGGTGTTTTAATTTGTTTTTCTTGTACTCTTCAATGTTCTGATATGCCAAGTACCTCAATTTGACCTACAACTTAAACAAAATCTTTGCTACACACAAAGTATTCCCTCATAGAGAAGTTTCCCTGTGTCCACATAACTGTTTCTCGGCCAGACAGAGACGGACAGACGGACTCTCGGAGAGTTCAACCCACCATCTTGTTGTCTCGTTGTGGAAGCGTGACATATTGATAATTGGGTAATCTCAACTGAACTTGCACAGCCTCCAATGGGCAATGTGTACATTTATTCGTTCGTAGCTTATCAGTCGGCCTCCCCAGTCCCCATAACGCCTCACCCCACCCCCTTTTCGCACAGACAGGCAGCGCAACAACTACTACGTCACGGTCAAACATGTTGTTGTTGTGACTGCTCCTGCCGGCATGTTCTGCTCTTGCTCTCGGTCCCACCCCCGCCCCCGAATCCATTTTGTTTGTCATGGCTATTCGGCAGCTCTGCTCTTCGCTCTCTTCGCGTCGCCCAATTTGCGCATTCTGCTTTGTGGTGAGGCACACGCACACATACACACGCTAGCACACAGACACACATTTTTTCTTCTTTCTTTGTTTCTTTTGGGGTTACATAAACGCGCGTTGGCACTGTTCGCAGCCTCCATTTTGATGCGCAATTTGGCGAAAGTACAGCAGCAATTGTTTACCAAGTCGATTGTCGTTACGCCAATTTGGTTATTTAGCATGTAATGCCGATTTGAACCTCAAGAAAAAAAATTCTCAGCGTTTGATCGATTTTTGCGTGTGTATTGTTCTCCATCTTTTTTTTTCTTGCGTTTGCTCTGCACACTTGCACACTAGAGCTGTCAAAAAATCGATGATCCTATCGATATGAAATTTAGAAATACTATCGTTGGAAATGCTATGGATAATTGATATCGATATAACGTAATGAGATTTTAGCACATATTCAAACCAGAGTAGAGAGCTTCGATACGAATTGTTAGAGATATTAGGTTATCGCTTATCGACAATTGGTCAAAACTTTTAAAACTTATGGTTTAATATTACTTATATTATTTTGTACTAATTTATTATTTAAATCTTTTAATACGCAGATCACAGAGCTGAATCTGGACAATTGCCGGAGTACAAGCATCGTTGGCCTTACAGATGAATACACCGCCTTGGAATCGCTTAGTTTGATCAATGTGGGCCTTACCACACTAAAAGGTTTCCCCAAGCTGCCCAACTTGAAGAAACTGGAGCTGTCCGACAACCGGATCTCGAGCGGCCTCAATTATCTGACCACCAGCCCCAAACTGCAATATCTGAACTTGTCCGGCAACAAGATCAAGGATCTGGATGCCCTCAAGCCGCTGGAGGAGTTCAAGAATCTAGCAGTGCTCGATCTGTTTAATAACGATGCCACCCAGGTGGAGAATTATCGGGATAAGATCTTCAAGATGCTGCCATCGTTAAACTTTCTCGATGGGTGAGTTGTTTTTCTCACTTTCAAGAGGGTATTTTTTATTAATTTTATATATAATTTTAGCTTTGATTGCAACGATGAGGAGGCGCAATCTGACGGCGATGATGATGATGAGGTCAATGGCAACGATTCCGAGGAGGAAGGTGTGTATTTCGAAATGGTATCACAAATTAAAGAACATCGCAGATATCAGAAGGGAACTCTCTCATTTGAAACTCATTGTCCGTCTGCCTAGCTTGTTAATAGCTTTTCATGGGTCTCGGTTTTTCTATTGTCTCAAAAATTCAACGAAAAGCAAGCACAAATTCAACATCGGCTTCTGTCGCCTTTCAGATAAGCGCAGTGCCTTCTGTTTGAACGGTTTAGAAATCGATTTAGACGAGCTCGAGGCTCTGGAGCAGCGGGTCAAGGCGAAAAAGAGTTTGCAGGACAAGCCAGGGCCGCCTCCGCCTCCCCGAACGGAGGACGAAGATCCCGAAATAGACGAATTAGACGAGTATCTAAAAGAGTTGCAGTTGAGGGAAGCCACAGCTGCTGCCGCCGCTCCAGCCAACGAGCAATCTGTGATAAGGGCCACCCAGAACCCACCCATTAACTTTGCCCTTCTTCTCTATTGGTTCTTGGCAATTCTCAATCTGGCCAATGCCACATATTGTAAGCTAAGAATAGAGCTCAAATTCGAACTTCTCTAACGCGAAAATTACAAGAGGGAAGTTTCCTGAAGATTTCAATGAGTTAAAGAGTCTTAAAAATACATTATTAAAGGGGTGGAGATCGGTTAGTTTGAAGTTCTTAACGTTAAATTCCATCATTAAACCCTCGCAGAATTAGTTGATTTCGACTTAGGGAAGTTCGAGTGCTTAAAAGTTCCACTAAAACCATTATTTTCCTTGTACCTTTTTCAGTTTCCGGTGACGATGACGAGGAGGAGGGTGACAGCGATGAGAGCGACGAGGAGGATAATGGCGAGGTGTCCTTATCAGAGGTGTACAATGACGATCTGGAGGAGGATAACTCCGATTGGGAGGAGGGCGAAGGTGCCGAGGATGATGAAGATGAGGATTCCGATATTGATGAGGCCGATGGTGAGGCAAATGAATCGGCGGCATCAGTCAATGCCAATGAGAAGGATGCCGAGAAGGCAAACGGTGAGTTATAAATAATTAATTAAATATAATTAATAAATTAATAAAATAAATTTCTTCAATTTCTAGACGAGTCGCAAGCCCGGGGCAAGAAGAGAAAGCACGATGGTTAAAGCTCTTGATCTGTCGCTGTATCGTCTTTGTACGTTATAAATTTAAATATATACACCCCACACACACACAACACAAACACTAAGCAAACACAGCCACACACACCGACACATCATATTTTGATAGTAAAGGAGACCCACAACTTGTTTCTCTACAATGTAAGCTAAAGAAAATGAAAAAAAAAGTATAAAGAAAATCGACAAACAAACACAGAGAGAAGAAAAGTCGGAGCTAAATGAACGTAATAATCAAACAAACAAAGCAAAAGAGCGGAAAATGATAAGTTTAAGCGACAAACAACAAGAACCGAGAGGAACCAACCAACTACTATATAGCCGCATCCGAAACCCCAAGTTCCAGTTCCAGTTTGAACACCTTTCATCAGTTGTAAAATTGCTTAGCCCTAGGTTTACCAAGTATATACATTTATGAACTGTACAATTTGTGACCTTCTAGCGTCTCCTGCTGTTCAATTTCGAAGCAAAAAAAAAAACACCTTTAATTTGTACAACTGCTGCTGTTGTCAGACGTTTTCGCGTTTTACAAATTTTACTGCTAAGAAGAACTTTTAACTAACTCTTAAGTCATTCCTTCTTTTCAATACGGAAATAAGTTATAAGCGAAATCTAAGCGTGGCGCGCTATTCAAATCACATTTTCATTGTTACCCACCACCTCTTCCCGCCCCTATTAACTATGTTCTATATCTCTACCTAACATTTGCACGCATCCGATATTGTTTTCCTTTATGTACTTTTAAGTAAGAAGTTTCTATCCCGAATTCGTTTCCACTTATTCAAAGGCAGTTGCATGTTCTCATTAATTGTGAGGCGAGTAAATCCCTATACACGACAATTTAAGGACACGATTCTTCATTAAATAGACAAAAAGAAATTATCCAAACAATTATTATTAAAGAGCAGGGCCCCAAAACGATTATTTAGCGAGTTGATGAAATGTGTGTAAGATCCCCCCAGCCCATTGAAACTGAAATACATAAACTAAATCATTTTAAATGCTTGTTTTATTTGTGTTGTAAGTTTTTTTGTACTTCAGAAAAAGAATTATTAATCAAAAAAATTCAGTTCTGAAAAAATTATAATGTATTTCGAAGTCCATCATATTCGAGGTTTTCCAAGCTCGAATTTCTGTATGAACTTCTCGATAATCCGTAGCAAAAGTACAAAATTAAATACTTCGCTAACTGAAAAATGACTACACAAATGTTACATTTTTTTAAATACATTAACATTTATTTTAATTATTATTATATATTATATATTATATTATTTTAATTATTAAAATTATTTCAGTTTAGATTTCGATTTCATCACATGCATAAAACGATTATGTTCGAGGTTTTACAGCTTTAAGAACTGACCGAATTTATCGATAGTCCCCATCAAGAGCCAAGTATTAATATTTTTTTTAATAATTATTATGTTTTGAACGGAAAACATACTAAACAAACGTTAAATTTAAATACATTTATATTTTTGAAATCTAATTATAGGCTACATGTTATTTATTTAATATAATCATTTTATTTATTCGTTCAGAATTTGGCGTTGCCAGACTGTCTCAAGACATTTGGGACGGTTTTCGTTTTACGTGTTCTTTCGCGCTCCACGCTCGTTGAAGCGACTGAAAGCCATCGGAACGGGTGTCCCCATTAAGGACAGGGACCATTTTCGGGGTAAACCCTCTGACAGACTCTGGAAAATCCTGGAGACCCGCATTTCTTTAGGAATTAGTGTGGTTTGTGTCCTGAATTTTTTCACATCCAGTATTGCGTGGTAAATTTTAGTACATTCCCAACAGCTGCGTCAATTTTTCGAAGTTGGTCACACTGCCCCTCAAAATCTGGCGCAAAGCAACAAAAAACAGGCGTCGCCTGAATGTTTTTTAATTAAATGTGACAAATCCAAGCTACGAAATGCCTGGTGATATAGCAAACCAACTGAAAGGCAGCCGCAGCGATGTGGAGGCCGCACGCCTCACTGTGCAGACGAAGTTCCGTGAGCTCGCGGACGGATTACGTACCAACGATGCTTCTTATGCGTTGCGGTATGAGTTGAGTGTTCTACGCCATATTTGCTATGCCGTCAAGGAGAATCCCCAGCAGAACGGGGATCTTTTCGCCGACATAGTGGGTGTCATGCTGCCCCATGTCCGACCCTGCGAGGAGAAACCCAACCTGTGGGAGTCGCATCTCACCAGCCTGCGCTTCATTCTGCATGTCTTATGCCAGCAGGTGGGTTTTGCTTGGTATTCCGCGAATTCAGTGCCGGATTTAAATGTTTTTCTTGTCCCCAGCGTTCCATAGGAGCTTGGCAGCGGCTGTACGACCTCGTCCGGGAGCAGCCCTTCCGCCTGCAAGGGGAAACTGACCACAAGATATATCTGGACATCCATTTGGGTCACTTTAGTGGCATCTACACGCTGATGCAGAAGCAGCTGCTGCCCCTAGAGGCCACGAGCCAGCTGTGCCAAGCCCTGGAATCCCTAGGAGAGCTCTTTGAGGCTATGAGGGTGAAGAAAATCACCAAAACTGGGCCCCTCTTGGAGCAACTGAACGGAACGTTTTTCGGCAAACGCAGCAGGACCTTCTTTAAGTCGCTGAGCTTCCTGCCCTCGGAGTGCATGGCCCGGATGTTCGATCCGCTGATGAAGCTTCTGGCCGGCAGTTCTACCTCGGAGTTGAGCAATCAGTTCAGCGAGTATCTCAGCTTTATGCTGGCCCTGGTCCAGATCGACATGCTGAGCCCGGAGCCGAGTCAACCACTGTCGCTGCAGCTGCTGCGCATGTGCAAGGAGCTCTTCCGGCAAGATACAAACCTCACCTACGCCCTGCAGCTGCTCTATTACTACCTGAAGCTGCTCTTCGTCCGCGAAGCCATGCCCAACTTAAAGCGCGCCTACATCGACCTCATACGGAAGTTCCATAAGTTATTCGAACACAAGGCGGCCGCTCCTGACACGAAGCAATGGCTAATGGACCTAGTGGTGGCCCTGCAGCGCTTGCAGACTCTGCTCCAGCAAAGTGGCAGCAAATTCCCATCACCCTTTCAGGTCTTTTGGCAGCAAATGGAGGGTGAAGGCAGTCCCGAGGCGTATGCATCTCACTTTCAGCTGTTGGAAAGCTGCGCGAGGCTGGCGGGGAGTGTGACGCGGAGTCCGCTGGCCAGCAGCTGCTCGAATGAGGCCTGCAAGAGTGTGCGAAGGCACTGCATGCTGGGCTTTGGCCTGTGTGCCCTGGATGCCTACATCAACTGGCAGAAGTCGGAGGAGCAGAAGGCGGATAGGGTGAGCCCTTAAATGAATTAAGTTTCCTCTTCAGTTTGTTTATATTCCCCCAACCCTTCCAGGCTCCGCACAAACCCCTGCTGGGCATTCTTACACTCACAATGGACGTGGGCAAGAGCCTCAAATGCCTGGGTCCCACCAGCATCGAGCTCATCAAGCTGGTGCGTCAGCTCACGCATGTGGCTGATCAGGTGTCATGCGCCGAACAAATGTCCTTTCTGTGCCAGCTCCTGGAACCTCTGCAGCAGCTGCGTCCATCGATTGCACACCAGGAGATGCGAGGCCTGCTGAGGCGCCTTTTTAAGGCCAGCGGCCATTGCAAGGATCCTCAGATGGCCGGGCGAGTGTGCGCCAGCTACTTGGCCTCGCTTACCAATCCGTCTAGCCTGAGGACACAGATCTGTTCGCATTACCAAAAGCAGGGCAAGGAGGAGAGGGAGATCCAGAGGTGCGTCTACGAGTGGCACGAGTCCTGTCCGCTGCCCTATCCCCTGACGCCCGCCCAGAAGAGGCAGCTCTACGACACGGATCTGTTTGCGGTGCTGCATTATGTGAGGAGTCCCTCTGTCGCCCATCTGAAGTCCCTAATTCGCTGTCGGCTGAGTGACTACCATTTGGTGCTTCTGGCCAGGCAACTGCGCAGCGATGGCTCCATTCTGCGAGAGTGCCAGGATGTTATCACCAAGCTGAAGGCTCAGAGCACGCTAAGCCGCATGGAGCAGCTTTGCCTGGCTCATGCCAATGTCGGATTGCTGCTGGATGCCTTGGAGGCTCAGAAATGCAAAGTTTCCTCTAAGGAAACTGGTGAGAACCAGATAGAGGAGCTGCTGCTGCGGCAGAATCTAACCGAGATCAATATCCAGCGGGAACAGCGCTTGGTTAATTGGGCCAGCGAGGCCATTGCCGGATTTGGCCACTTCTTCAGTCGAGCGGACGAAGAGCCGCTGGGCAGCGAGGAGACAGCCATAGATTGGGAGGCGTTGATAGACGACGCTGTGGCCACCGCCATGGCCTTGTCCACGATGGGCTATCAGGCTGAGGCGGACGATGCATGGTTGCTGCTGCTGAAGATTGGCGGCCTGCTCGAAGATCGCTTCACCTATCTACGGGCCCTGACCCATTTTTTGGCTCAGGATGAAGTGCATTCGAGGCTGAACTTGGACTTAGCCGCGGAAGGAGAGCGGGCGGAGGACCTGCTGGACGATTTGTGGCCACAGCTGCCCTGTGGCAGGTTCTTCAAGCGGCAGGAGTCCACGGTGATGCTGTGCCTGTGCCACCTGGCCAGCTATTATGCCCGGCAGGAGTGCTTCAGTCATGCGCAGTTGATATTACTCCTCGTCGAGCAGCTACGAGACGAGCTGCCCGATCGTATGGGAAAGAGCGACATCGTTTTGATTACCCTGCAGGCGGTGCGTTTTAGGCTGAGTTACAAGCAGCGGAATCCCGAGGAGCATCCCAGGATGCCCACGCTCCTGCGACAGCTGGACATCCTGCAGGATAGTGTCAGGAGCTTCTGCAATCTCTCCAGCCTGGATGGCGGTTACCTGCACCTTCTGCTCTCCAATCTCGTTCGAGAGAGTACCGAGTGCTCGGCCAACAGGCTAAGCGAGCGGCTTGCCTTCTCCACTATTGTCCTCCAGTTGGTCCTCCAATCGGGGCTGGCTCTCAGGACAATCGAGGTCTTCCTGGCCTGGCTGTGGACCAATCTGCAGATGGAGAACCTGGACAGGGCACAGTCCAAGCTGCGACTGCTCGAGCACTGTATGGGCATCAAGCGCCTGAAGCGAAAGGAAGCTTCTGCTTTGAAAATGGAGAAGAAGGAAGTCCAGGATCCGGCCTTGAGTGAACTGGCCAGCAACATGCATCTCCTGCAGCTGGTGGAGCCCATCAGGAAGCAGCAGCAGCATCTGGATGTAGCCTTGCCAACTATGCTTAGCCTGCGCCCAAACAGCCCCAATTCTCAACTTAATCTGGATCGGTATACGAGCTTGAGCGAGGCGCCTCCGGCTGTCCGGGAGAACTTTCAGCTGCAGAGCACCTACTTCGTAATGGGCTGCCTCCATGCCCGTCTCTGCTATCTCCAGAGGAACAGCGACCAGCTGGATGACTTCTATGGCAGGGCGGAAACCATGCTGAGGGAGAGCCCAGAGCTAAGCGCTTCCCTGGGCTCCATGCTGCAGGTTCAGCAGCTTTTCATGACCCACTATCTGCGCTTTCGGGGACAGCAGGAGGTGGCCATAAGCGTGACTGAGCTGGGACTGGAGACGCCTCTCCAAGCCCTGGACATCGACTACAATTACAACTTCCTGACGCAGCTGAAGACAGCGGAATGGGAGCTGCAGCCGGAGATCGAGGAGGAGGAGGAGATGGAGGCGCAGTGGAGGGGCCTGCCAAGAGCTTTGGACTTTAACCTCACACCGGAAACGGAAAAGGAAGGTGAAACCCCTGAGGCGGAAAAGGACAAAGCCACCACCTCGAAGTCCGCCAAGAATGCGCTCAAATTTAAGATATACGAGGAGTTGGAACTGCTACCGCCAAGTGTCAGCAGTGGCAGTTCCAGTTCCGAGGACACTCCGCCCGTAAACTTGGACACCTGCCAGCCGATCGAGATAAGCGACGACGATGATGTTTCACCCATTTCCTCCTTGGTGATGCCCAAGCCCGTCGAGAAAGCTAAGCCCAAAGCCAAGTCCAGAGTCAAAATACCCATCGCCTTGGATGACAGTTCGGAGGAGGCACCGACGCCAGCCCAGAAACCTGCAGCAAGGAGCACCAGAGCAGCCAGGATACGGCAGCCAGAGGAGACACCAAAGACAACAACGAGGAGACCCAGACGAGTTCTGCCAGTGCCAGAACCGCAGCAGACCACAGAACCAGACGGCACCAAGGGCATACGAAGTCGCAGAAGAAAATGAGAGATTATTGACATTATTTCGCTTAGTTTTTAGTTGTAATGTTTCTTAACTAAAAATGTATGTTTTTACCTATATATATAACATTATTTGAATATATATAAAATGGTATTTAATGGAGAAATCGGGATAGCTCAGTGGGGCAGCAGCAGGGGCATCAGTGACGTCTTGCAAATGTCCTGGCTCCAAAAGCCGCGCTGTACACGCTGGCCATCATCCTTGTTGCCATGGTAATACACACCGGCACCCGATTTGTAGCCTCCTTCGAATTGGCCCACATAGCGATTTCCGTTTGCTAATCGGGAGAAAATTTAAAGATAATTGCTATTAACAATATTTAGATAAATAATTTATATTTAATATTACTACTAAAATATAAATAGACTCAATGAAAATTGTATTTCAAAAATTAGTAAAATAACATTCTGTGGAAAAAACAAATAAAAAGAGATAAAGTGCCACATAAATATCTGGGGAACTGAAATCAATAAAGGTATTAGGAAATCACGTTTTGGATCATTTTTTACCCTCTTCCCCCTATATAATAAAGAGTAATCATTGTCCTAGGCTCCCACTTCCTCTTCCTTCCTCCCCCTAGGTGATTAGGTAATATATAAAAGCACCTAATTCACGATCCTTAAGTGACTTACTCTGAAAACCAAAAAATCCCCCCTTGAGTTTGTAACCTTTTAGACTGATCTTCGATTATTTTCAAATCACATGGTTATTTCTGTGGCTAAATCTATGGATAATTCACCTTTCCAGGGATAAATCACATATGTAATAATGCCCATACTCACCCGTGAAAAGCACTCCTCTTCCATGCATTTGATCCAGTAGCCACTCGCCCACATAGACGCCACCATCGGCCAGCCACAAGATGCCCTTGCCACTGCGCTTATCCGCCAGCCACTGGCCATAGTACACCGATCCATCCGGATAGAACTGCTTGCCCTCGCCACTCCGTTTATCCTCCAGCCACTGACCCACGTAGATGCGATGTTTGCTGCCATTGGACTCCTCTCGTCGCAGAGTGCCGTAGCCATGTCGCTGCCCATGCTGCCACTCACCCTCGTAGACCATTCCTCGTCCAGATCTCTTTACCCCATAGCCGTGGTGTTGGTTGCCCAGCCATTTACCCTGATATCGGCCGCGACCATTGCCCCCGGGATACCGCTGGCAACGAACACCGGAACTATATCCACTTGCCGGGCACGACATGTCGCCGAAGACTAAAGTCGGAGGAGTCAAGAGCCAGGAGCAAGGAGCCAAGGAGCCCCTTTTGTCATCTGCGGTGCCATGTGGTGTCTCTTGTGGGACGGGCGGTGTGCGTGCGGTGTCACTTTTTCTAATCAACCCCAAGCCACAGCTACACAAGCAGCATGTCTTGCCACCATTTGACTTCCTCCAGCTGGGAGACGGAACAGCACGCAACCCTAAGGAGGCCAAAGACATTGCCTCAATAGAAAATCGTTTGTGCCGGTTAAGTATATGTGGAGGAAATTGTTTAATCAGTGGTATAAATTACAGTGCGGGCTAGTCAGGCGAAATATAGCTTAAAAAGATCGAAGACAAGGTTTCCTTTTGTTGATTTCTATTCAAAATTAATAAAAGAATCCTTCAAATCCATATTATCCCCTTAAATATATATAAACTCGATCAGAAATTTATAGAAAATATAGTTTACTCATACATATAAATTACAGCGCAGTTTCTTTCGCTTACATAATTGGCCTAACATTAAATTAAGGGGCTAAAAGACAAAACTGATGTCCGAAAAAATCATAAAGCTTAAACAATTAAAGGGAAGACTGCCAAGGATGTGGTTCCCAAGGAGGCATACAAATTAAAAGAGTCACAATAATAAATATATATATATATCGACTTTAAACAGATATGAGCTAATTTCTGAGGAATATTCATCGAACATAATTATGATGCTCCCAAAGTATTGCTTTTAATTAGGGTCTTTCGTCGTCACACAATCGCCATCGAATACAGTTCGTTTCTATATATATATATATGTTTAGATATAGTAAAAATCTACTGCCTTATGCGTATCACAATTTGCATCAAACTACAAATTTACAATATATTTTATATAGTCTGAGGCTAGAGCCCTGAGCCGCAAAAATATGTCTTTTAAAGCGCCGCTGGATCCTCTCACGGACTGCCGGTAGCTAGACAATGTCCCCGGATGCCCCAAACTGCAGGCCATTGTTCCTGATGTTGTTGTGGTGGTCCAGGTGGTCCTGCTCCATCTGCTCCTTGAGCATCTCCAGCTCCCGGATGCCCGACACCGTCACCTCGTACTTGTGCGTCACCAGCGATCGGTAGAAGTGAATGGCGAAGGCCAGAAAGATGATCATCACCGGGATGAGGACGACACAGGCGGACCAAGCCGCCGGCGGACTCAGGTCGTAGAACTTAACCCAGCACAGGATGGCGATCTCCAGCAGGAAGAGAATTAGCCCCAGCAGCGTGGAGAAAGCCCACGCCGTCTCTATGTACCAGTGGAGCCTCTCATGCGGCGATTCGTGCACCAGGGAGATACTGTGCAGATTGCAGACCGTCTCGATGTTCGGCAGGATGCAGGTGCTGATCATCAGTGCCAGCATATGCACGGCCACCAGGAGGGTGGTGCAAATGGCGAATGCCACCAGCATGCCCGGCGGCACCTGTGTGTCGTGGTCCAGTTGCACCTCCACCATTGCCACCTGTCGTCAGAGGGTTAGATAAGGTTAAATTCGTCACTAATTGTTACTTATTAATTTGGGAGAAGAATCGAAATAATAACCCAACATTGCCCCTATTATTATTATTAGCTATTTCTCAAGAGAGCGAGCGAGACGCTTTTGGCAACTAAGCAACAAGATTGCTCCTCTATATTCTATGGGCTAATTTATCCCCTACGACCCCCCCCTGCCTGCCCCTCTTTAATTCCCAAATGCTAGAGGTGTGCATGTGGAATGTATAGCACGATGTCGGTCCAAGGAACGGACTCATAAATACCTCGTCACTCAATTAAGATGTCTCATTAAAAAGATACATTAATGTTGGCCATAAAATCATCCATAGTTGGGTCGTAAAACGTTATTTATATATATGGGAAATTTGTAAAAAAAAAAAAAACATACATATAATAAACGTATGGATAATTAAGTTTCCCTCAAATAATTGTTTTACTTTATAGATCGAATATTTAGGGAGATATTCTTTTATAGAATGTAAAGTAAACAGACAGAAATTGCCTTAGCATCATTATTTTGAAGGAATATGCTAGTAACAATATTTTTTCCAATGGGTTTTATTAACTCTGGAGTCTAGACTATTATTCGAAAATTTTAAGTGCATTATTTTATGTAATTGGTTGGGCAAAGAATTGTAAGACAGGAACCAAAAAAAGGGTTTAGAATCATGATTTAGATGGAATATGCAAGCAATCCTATTAAAAATTGTATAAATTTTGCTTTTGTAATTGTAATCGCGCGTTTTTTGCATTTGTCTCTATGTAAGTTTTGTTTTTGTGTCACTAGCCGCTTATGATGTATTTTAAAAGATTCTCAAAGGCTTAGTTGTATTTTTATTATTATTATTTGAATAATGAAAGCTATTCCCAACACACTGGATACCATTGAAAAGGCGGGGAATCCCAGGGAATAATCTTGATCTGTTTCCCTTGACTAAACTCAGCAATTTCTATTTCCAAACTGACATTCATAATTACAATAGCCCAAACAACCCCTGATTAATGGGTAGAAAAAACAGCTAACAGACTTGTTTCGTCCAAGACAAAGATAGTGCCAATAAATACAAACAAACAAAAAACACAATTTTGGCCCTCAAAGCGGCATCAAAGAGGAATTATGTTGAGCAGGTATAGATGAAAGTACAGACACCTAATTAGTGCGAAACATTTACATATCGTTGGAATCTGTCAAGATTGAGAATTACTGGCTGCCAGTAAGGCAAGCAGGCAGGCAGGCAGGCTGCCCACTCAAATGGAACAAATTACAGATTAGATTTCGCCGCACACAGGTCTCTGTGATCAAGCCAAGTGGAACCCTGTTATTATTACTATAATCATAATTCTATAGTGTATCCATTATTCGTGGTGGGAATTTCACAATTCTCCCGATCAAAAACAAACACTGGGAATAGAGATAAAAAAAAATATGTGCCTTCTGCTGCCAGACGTTTTTCTGACCCTGCACATTAAGTTGGGTTAATGTTAATGTTTCTTTTGAATTATGCACAGCTGAGGAGGGAAAAATAGGTTCTAAGAACTATTGCTATAGTTTAACAATTAACTGACAAAGGTACATTTTGATGTTTAAGTTATTTACAAGTAACTGAAGGAAGCAAAATGATTTTCTTCTTCATTAACGGAGGTGTAATGGCAAATATATATAAATAATTCTTATTTAAGTAAGTTGATATGTAAAAAAAAATATAAGAAATATGTAAAACACTTCTTAATATTTAAAAAGCAATTAAATTCCCTATAATACGACTATATACACCAGTTATTTCTCCTTATCTTATTATTTTTTCCATTGAAATATATATTAGTCAAAGATTATTAGCTAATAAAAAACTCAAAAACACACAAAACAACTGTCTAATAAATGTTAAATAACTCATTTCTATTGAACTATTATTAAATATTATTATTGCAACTCTTATTAAGTTGTAAAATATATTTCTCCTCACTTTCTATTATTTTTAAGTAGAAATTATGAAAAACCTTAAGTACAATCCCCAAAGAAAATTAATTTTCAGACCTATAAACATAATTCTTTACCTAAAAACATATATTATCTCAAGAAAACTAAAAAATACAATTTATAAATCTAATTACACCCTTAAACCCCCTTTCATTTAATAAAAAATATCATAAAAATTATAAAAAACCTACATTTTTTAAACTCATTATTAAAACCTCATTATTACTCATATTTCCGCCCGGCCCCTTATCTACAAAAACGGACTACTCACCATGGCAAATCCGGAGAGCAAAGCGGACGTCTTGCTGGATGCCTTGAGCTTGGCCCGGCTCAGCTGCAGCTTCCGCCAGGAGAGATAGGTGGGCGAGTGGAGATCCTCGCCGGACTGCGACATGCTGCTGCTGGCGGTGCGGTGGTGGCCGCGCGGCTGAAAGCGGGAGGATTGGTTCTGTTGGTAGGTGCGCAACTGAAATGGCGGCGGTGGCGGTGGGACAGCGAATGCGATGGGGGACTGCGATGCTATGGAGGCTAGTGGTGCGAGTGGCGCTAGTGGGGCTACTGCGGAGGCCGAGGCGGCCGCTAATGCTGCTGCTGCTGCGAATGCCGGCGAACCCTCTCGCGCCGCCGAGCCCGCTGAAGCGTTGAAGCGTCGCGACTGCGGCGAACTCGAATTGAACTGGCTGTGGTAGAGATACCTACTGCTCGCTCTCAGATTCGCCAGATTGTGAGAGTGCTGTTGCTGCTGCTGCTGCTGTTGGAGGTGACTGAGGTTCGGATTCAGATTCGGATTGTGGCCGAACTCGCCGCCGCCGGCGTTCGTGGATGTGGCAGCTGCCGTGTAGGCATCCACGCTGGCCGCCAACCTGGCAGTGGCATGCAGAGCACTCGCCAAGGCCGATGTCGGCTGCATCGGCTGCTGCTGCTGTTGCTGCTGCCGCATCCCGTATCGCGTCTGCTGGGGATGCACCTGGTAGGCCAGGCGGCGCGACACAGGCAACACGTCCAAAGTCTCGCTGCTCGCCGTTCGCTCGGTGGGCGTGTCAAAGGAGCTCTGCTGGTGGCTCAGCAACAGGTTGCTGTGGCTCAAATTGGCCCGGGCATAACGCAGATTGCTGCCCATCATCCTGTCCGTGTGCGTCTCCGGCAGCAGGTGCTCTTCCTCATGCTCATCGGCCGGCGGATGGGCCGCCTCCTGATCGCCACCGACGACAGTCTTCATTGCTCTCTTGCGGCGCGGCGGCTTTAGAGGTATCTGCTGCTGCTCCTCGGGTTGTGCCTGATCCTCTTCGAAGGGTGGCATGGACCGATTGTCCAAGGTTTCGATTTTGTTTGCTTTACGAGATCGTCTGGGTTAATTATGTAAGCCAGCATGGACCAATCCAGAGATAGTTCGTAATAAGACTTAACTGTTGTCTTGTTTTATTCCAAATTTTGTGTCTTAATTAATCATTATATATAATCGGTATTTTTAGCATATAGGGCTCAGTGATCATCTACAAGTTCACACAGTTCTTAAAAACTTAATTTGGAACTCTTGGTATTGTTATAAGCCTTGATTATTCTCTAAAAGATCACTGTTTTTGGCTTTTCTTAAATCGAAACAATCTCCAACCAAAAATAAATGTGATTTTGTTCAATTTATAATTTCAGTTCAAGAGTTTTTCATTAAGCAGTCTCTTAGGTTGCCTTGTATACTGTCCGAAAAAATTCCAGCTTACTTTAATTTTTCAGCTCTTAAACTCCCCAGTTTACACCTTAACACCCACTATTTAATGGGAATTTTTTTTAACAAATGGCGCTCTCCTCTCAGTAAGATTCTCTGAATCGATCTGCTGATTTCTAGAGCCCGGCATATGCCCGGTGTATATATGTATGTATATTAATAAATAAATATTCCATTGGGTCATAAGGTTCGCATGTTGGTCTGGTTATCGACGACAACGCCCTGCCTCAATTATGCGGCAGTTACTTGGAGCGATTCACTTGGCTTCACTTTGCAGCAATTGAAATTGATCTATGCTATTGCCCTTTATTACTCTCTATATAATATATCAATTTTATAGCACTTTTGGGAATATTAATATTTTATTACTGTTGATCTTGTCGGCTTTTTGGGTTCACCAAGTAATACTCTCTGTTATCTTTGGTTATTTATTTTTTTTTTTAGGGTTTCATTTTCAACCAATGATTCATCCACAAAATGAGCTTTAAATCTTTGAAAACCTCCTGGATCCCAATGGTTATCGCACAACTCTAGAGCCCGTTTCGCCACTTGTCACTGTAATCTCGTTGTTGTTTTTCAGATTTTAAATTCAAATTCAATTTTTGTTTCCCCAACAACGTCGACAGCGACGACGGCGACTTTTTTCGTGTGGCTTCTGTTTTATTGGGTTCCGTTTCACTTGGTTGATTTTGCAATGCTTCCCATTGATGATGATGATGCTGAATAATAGTACGAGTATTGTTTTTATTTTGTGTGCAGTTCCTGAGACAGCCGAGTGTGTTGTGCACATGACAATTGATCGGCAATTACACACGCACGCGGAATGTTTCCCGTTCGCCGCCGCACACTCTCACTATATGCTCTTCAATCACTCTCTCCGGCCATAGATTTTCTCTTTCGATCGGTGTTGTGCGTTGAAATATTATTTACTTTTTATTTATAAACATTTTATGAGCTTTATAAAATGTAAGATAAAACGGTTGGGCACTTGTTGCTCTGTGCACAAGGCCACCGAAGATCTGCCACTGGTACGGGGTACTTGAACGCTCGAAACCGACTAAAAAAGCCAAAAACCAAGAGCACCGCAGCGACACTTCCGCCAACAAAAAAAAAATTAAATAAATAGAAAAGAAAACCAAGAAGCACGCAAGAAATCGGAATCGAAATGTAAAACCTCTGCGGATTTGTGTTTTTTTTTTTTTTTGTTTCTTAAATCAGGTGCACACTCGGTTCCGACGTTCGCTATTTGTTTTTCGCGGTTTTTCGCGCTTTTCGCGCCTCTTGTTCCTTCGGCGATGGCAAGTTAACAACTAACTGATACGGCTCTGCCCGCAGAACACCGTGGCAGAGCACGGGCTGAGCACTGGCAGAGCAGCAGCAGTGGCGGCGGCAGAGCGCCAGCGGTAGCAGTGACGACGACGGCGGCGACGTATTCAAATTCGACAATCAATTCTCGAATGAGGCGGCCTGCGATGACACAAAAAAAGCAACAACAACTACAATAGTGGCAATCGAACTACGAAACAGTTAGGCTTCTCCAAGAAAGAAAGTTTCGAATTACTGGATTTTTAGTTTTCGAAATTCTAAGTATGAAAGCTGGAACTATCCAAATTTTAACATTTCCAGAACATTAAACTTTTGAGCAGTATACATTTTTGGTATTTTAAAACATGTAAATTCATTCTTAGGGAATGAAGTTTTCCAATTTCGATTTTCTTAATATAGTTTCGTTATTTGAATTTAAAGTTACGAAACACAAAATTCGGAGTTCGATATTTGAAAATATTTCAATCCCTGATTTTGAAATTATGTAGGTAGTTTAATTTTTTTATTTGTAATTGTTTTGAAATATTTATTTCTCGAATATAAAATTAAAAAAAATTACTTTTCGAATACTAAAAATATGGGTAACAAAGGCTAAACATTTCTAACAAGAAGTTAAATAAAACCGGCTAAGCCTTGTTTAAAAATTCTACAAATTACACTACTTAAAATTCCTTCTAAGGAAGCTTCACTGTAGAAAAGCCATTTGAATGAAAGCATTTAAAGAGAGAGTGGGAGAGAAATAGAAGCGGAAAGAGAGCGCACTACGAGACAGGTAAAGAATCGAAAGAGGCGAAAGCAAAACTACAGGAAAACAAACAAAGTACCGAGTGGAGGCGGGTGTGGGAGAGGGAATTTCGTCGGGGGGCTGATTTTGGCAATTGATCAGCGATCATCGACTGGTGAATGGGGAAGACAAATTGAGTGATTAAACACACAACACACACGGACACAGTTCGGTACACTCAGAGACCCTGAACTTAAACTATTGAATTCAAGATCCAATTAACAAAAAACTACCACTTGACCCGATCTACGAACCCATAAGCAATCAGGGACACGAGTCTCGTAGGTATCGTAGGTCATTATTCTCTTGCACAAATCGTATTTGGACGGAAAGTATGACGTGGTCTATATCTATAATTGTTATCTCTTATTTAAAGTTAACTGTCATGCTTGATGTTAATAAATACATGATAATGCTATAATAATTGCAAAACTATGCTTCTAGAATTTGTATTCCTTATGGAGCTTTCTTAGTCGCCTCACGGATTGCACCACCGCCGTCAGATTCCTCCGATTACTCTCTTCTTTGCTGTCTTCATCGTCATTGCTCTTTCTAAAGAGTTATATCTTTATGACTGTAAAAACCAACAATCAACGCAAATTTAACTGCTTATTATTTACAGCAAATCAGGTTATTTAAAGATAACTTGGAGCAGAAACCATACAGTTAATCAGGTGATAGTAATCATAACTTTCTAATTTGGAACAACATTTAAATAAAGCTGAAAACAGACATGGCTCATATTTGTAAAACGCTTGACAAATAAAAAAAGGCCTAAAACAGATGTTTTGAGTACATAACATGAACCATTTTAATTAAAGAGAATCCTGCTTTAGAAGTATCACATTAAAAGAGAGGTGTGAGTAATTGAATATGCTAAATGCATTGATCAACAAAGCTTCAGACTATAATTCTTATATATGTATACATAATTCCAACTGAAGCCCATTGAGAACTCTGGATAATCGAACGTGCTCCCTTTTTGGGACTCTCAGACAAATCTGGTTAATTTTAACAATAAAACGAACTGTCACAAGAAACGAGTTCTTTTGGATATTCCCCAGCCGGCTGGCTGCCTGACTTCCTTCAGAGAAAACCAAAACGAAGCCACTTAAAAAATTCGAATAAAAATAAGTCAAGCCGATAAAGAAGAAACGGAAGGTGTCAGCTGGCGGTTGGTGTTTAATTTCGCTCCAAAATTCGTATGCAAACACACACCTGGATTTCAGAGACACCGCCCCAAGGAGCCGGCCCCTGCTCGTGGGTGGACTTGGTGTGGGTGTGTTGTTTATTTTTTATCGCCGGCAAAAAATGTGCAAATAAGACAGCGCTGCGATAAGGGAACCCAAAAGCGGTTCTCCGCGGAGCCTATCAGACGCCGGTTTTACGCCATTCCACTTCCACTTCAATTTCCATTTACAATTTCATTGTCAGTGCTGTTCGCCAAAAAAAAAAACAGCAACAACTAAAATAAAAAACGATGTTCAATAATTCAGCAGGTTCACCAGGTAACGCAGTCATGTGTGTGCTTTCGCGTGTGTGTGCCAGAATCTCGTTCGACTTGAAACTTAGGCCTTGTTTGTTTGTCGGAATTTTCGTTTCTCGATCGATGGGGCGCATTCAGCAGGGGATTGCGAATTTATATGGGAATTATGTGATTTATAATGGGTTCTTTAACCGATTAAAACGAGATTTATTTATTACCATTTACAATACTCCTTGTACATAAACAAGCACTTGACATATCTTCAGTGAACTCCAAAATGTAAAATTAAATTTATATAAATTGCCTGCCCCTTTGCTCTTTAATATAAAGACAGTTGTGCGATTATTTGAAAAATGCACCTTGCATAAATGATTTTGTAATGTTTCTAGTTCATATCGCTTTTAGATACCTAAATATAGATGCAGCTAAACGAATTATGTAGAATGTACAAATTATATCTGACAGCCTTCTCAACAAATTGTCATTGTTCTTTCTTCGCTTTATTTTGATTAAATCTTGATTGGGAAATTATATAAAAAGAATCAGAAAATTGTTGTAATTTTATGTGGTAGATCATTTCTAATCAAATTATTGATGTAATATTTGAATTTTTCATAATTAGTTTTTTGAAGTTTTTAAATAAAGAAAAAGGATTTAATTTATTGACAAAACTAAATATATTCCTATTCCTAAAGGCAACAAGAAATCACGACATAATAACGACATTAATAGTACAACAGTGCCAGCTAAGCACTCAGAGCGAAGAAATCACAGCTTACATCACGAATCACACACCAACTTCCTCTGCTGAATGTGCCCATTGCCAACGCTTCGCCTTGAGAGAGAGAAAAACTAAGAGAGGCCGAATCTAAGAAATCACAGCTCAAATCACGGACTCCGCAGCTACTTTCTCTGCTGAATGAGCCCATTGCCAACGCGTCGTAGCGCAAGAGAGAGGGGCGTAGCGAAAACAAGAGAGACTTAACGGGAGAGGGGCTTCCATAACATCGCTTTAAAAGGTGAGAAAGAGACGGTAGGTAAGGAGGTAGAGGTGGGTTGGGGGAAATGGAAAGCACCGAGATCAGGAGATTGATTTGTTATTGGACTTACCTTCGCTTGGTTCTGGGACGGTGGCGGCGGGGGCGGGTTAGGCGGGAACTGCAGCAGCGAGTTGCTCAGGCTGGAACGCTTGAACCCGGCGCTGTTGTTGCTATTGCTGCCGCTTCCTGTGGGACTGTTGCTGTGATGCTGTTGCTGTTGATGAGGAAACTGCTGCGGGAACTGGTGTCCGGTGGCCACTGAGGTGGCTGCTGCAACGGCCGCGGCCACAACGTGCTGGAAGTGGTGCTGCGTGGTGGTAGCCGTCACGACGGGATGGGGGTTCCGTGCGCCCCTGCCTAGGGGATGCCTGGAATCGGGCGACTTTGAGGGCGTCTCTAGGCCACCGGAGTTGGTCGTGGTCCACACAGACATCTCGGATAACCAGCGATCAGCTTAAGTACTGCTCCGCCTGGGGAATCCATGTTGGCACAAAAAGTTAAGCAAGCAAATAAACAAAAACGACGAATTAACGGGAGCCACAAAGTTAGGGAGGAGGTGTAAATTAAGTACAATCGGCGAGTTTTGAACGGAAACTAAACAAAAAACAAATTATTCCATTTCGTTTTGTTTTACTTTTTGCCAGCAGAAAAGACACTAACGCTTGTCTGACTGTTATCGAGCTATCGATAAGTTCGGAGCAATGGCAGCCCTGACTATAAATTTTTCGTTGCGATATGTCTGTGTTTTAACGGCGGCGCGAAAATGTGAGAAGTTTTTAATTTGTGTAGATAATTTACGTGTCAACCAGCCAGGTGAGTTGTTTGGTGTTTACTATTAGTGAGGTGGTTGCCAAGAGCGGCCGTGGGCCAATGGCTAGAAAGGCAATTAATCAAACGCCCCCACAAAAATCGCACCGAAAACGTAAAGCCACAGCCATCTTACGCGCTGACACACATATTTATTTGCCTATTGGTGCGCTTGTCCGGCGTATTTTCTTTTGCTTCTTTTGGGCGCTGCTTTCGTTTTGTTTTGGTTTGCTAATTTCCTTTCACATTCTTCCGGCGTGGGCGCGAATTATTTTATTCTTAACTTGCCAAGCATTCATTGCATTTGTCGCTCATTTTTCTGCCTTTCTATTGCTTCTGCCTTGAACTTGCAAATTTGCAATTGGTGCAAAGAGTGCAGAAAGAGGTAGGCGTGTAACTGTGCTATTTCCCCCCACTCTGTCTCTTGGGTTCCTAACACGCACCCATACACTTGCAATTGTTTGGCAATGGCTTTCTTGGCTATTCCATTGCCTCTTTCTTTATTTGCCTTTGCCTTGCTCTGTTTGGGAATTAATTTTACCTCCCCTTCCTATCAATAGATAAAGCGAGTCATGTGCCGATGAACAGACCTAGGTACCGTTATCTATTGGATATGCCCAAAGCTCAAGAACTCACGTATTTGCATTGGAACAAAAGCCGTCACAATTTTAGCATTTGTTAAGAAAACGATAAGAAGCATAAATAAGTAGATTATTATTATAAAAAAAATAATATAAATTGTAATTTATTAATATTATAATTAATTATTATTTTATAATTTTCTTTTCATTAGGTTTTTATCAAAGACAACCTTGTTATATTGTGTTCTGCCAAAACTTCTAAGGTAAGTTAAAGTTAACAATTTAAACTTATTTTTATTTCAAAAGTTTTCTTTTTTACATATAGTAAATGTACTAGAAATAGTCTGTTCATTTAATAGAATTAAATTACTTAAAAAATTCTTCAAAAGTATATATATATAAAGTGTCCTTATAAATAAAGGACACCCTTTTGCAGCATACTCTTAGATACCTCTTTAAGTTATTGCATTTTCTAAATATATCTCTGAGAAAGACCCCTTGCCACGAGAAAGCCCTATTAACCCCACCTCGGCTGTTTACGGACGTATTAGCATTTCCTTGTGGGCCGAGCGTCGCCTTCAAGGTGTTACAAATGTGCGCAAATGGCATTATCGGTTATCAGGCGGGCGGGCGGCTATAGAATATTTGTTTGGGTCAGAACCAGAACCCTACAATAATAACTATATAGAAAATATAGTGCTGCGAATGAGGTAATGTGTGGTGCACGATGTTTTTTCATGCCCTGCTGCTGTGCGGCTGCCGTGCTGCTGCCGTGCTGCACTCGGGGAATGCAAACAATTGCTGGCAATTGAAATCAATAAGCGATCCGATCTGAGCGATCCAAGTAGACTTTGTAATCCCTTCTGGAAACTCTTGATTCTCGGCTCCCAGTTGATATGTTGTGATTGTTTCTCTCCGCTTTAGGGGCCAGAGTCAAAAGATGCCAAGTCACTGGCTATTAATAAGACTGTGCTCAGAAAATCGACTTTCGATAAGAAAAACAAATACAATAACTACAAAAACTAAAAATCAAACAATGCAAAAACGCCATGAATGTGTGTCTGTGGGCTTCGGGTTGTACACTGTACATACATACTGTATGTAAATATGTACTTATATCGCAAATGAATTTGTTCAACTACAACATATAGTATGTACATAAACAATCAGACCATTTGACAGTGTGACGCAGATTTCTAATTTCGGATTCAAGTTGGAGAAACAACAAGTTCCTGGAACTGAACTCAGGGGCACTTGAGAGTTTCGAAATCTTTTGAGAGCAATTCCCTTAGATGATCTCAACGAGGTGAGATTTGAAGGGTTTACGCTTAGAACTCTGGAAGCTATGTGTTTTTCTAGGGGGTTCTTTAAGGTTTTCCATAGTTTATGATCTCGCTCTTTACCATCACCTTTAAAAACCACCCAAAAATAAGACATGATCAGTTAACAAGTAAAATATCATCTTTAATGCCTACCTCAAATAGACTTTACATAATAATTGGCGAAAAGTAATAATAAAATGATGGATTGGTACAATAATACCAAGTTACATAGCTAAGTACGCGGCACTTTTAAGGACTAATGGACAAGACGAGACAATCACTGGGATCCTCCAAGGACCCCGCCTGGCAACAGTAGCAGTTTGCGTCCTCTTTTTGGCTGACTAATCTCTACGAACTACGGAGTACGGTGGCCTACTGTATGGTTGGCTTTATAGATCCCATGGAGTTCTTCCGCTGATGATTCACCTCGAAGCGCTTCATGATGCTGGCCACGATCGAGGAGGGCGGCATGTCGGGGTTCCCGGTGAGGCCCCGATACCCAAGCACGCTCGAATCGGCCAGCGATCGGGCCAGGGTCAGTCTTTGTACAAAGGCATCGGTATCTATTCCCGGAACCTGTGAGGGTTTCAGAAACCGCCGCGGTATCCGGGACAGCATGTCCTCGGAACTCAGCGGACCAAAGCCCAGATTGATGAGTATGGCCTCGGGATCGGGTTTACGCGCCTCCAACAAGCTATCCACGCTGGAGTAGTGGCTGGAATCGGATTGCACAGACTGCACGGAGCTATCACGTAGGAGCAGACTACTGAAGCGGTGCTGCCGCCTGGCCTGCGGACTCAGCTCTGGGGCGGTGCTGCAGGATTCGAAGGACTCCTCGTGCCGCAGGCAGCGCGTACTACAACTGGCGCTGGCGGTGATGGCGGAGATGTGGCGCAAGGGCAAGGTAATGGCGGCTAAGTTAACCATCGGATCCGGATCAGCATCCTCCTCCAGATCGGCGGCATACTCCAGATCGTCGGCATCTACGGCGGACTGTTGGCGCTGCAGCTTTCGACGTCGACGCAACGGCTTGCTGGGCGGAAAGTGATGGGCTGTGGGCAGGTGGTCGCTGCTCCCGGCTAGCTCAAGCTCAGCTGGGCTAACGGCGACCTTGCTAGTTCTGCCCTCGAAGTTGCTGCAGCTTTGAGAGCGTTCCATGGCGGTATGTGTGTGTGTGTGTGTGTGTGTGTAGTGCCTCTCGCGTTTAATAGTATCTATGAGTTTTCTGCGGTCACGGCTGCTCGGGTTACAAGCTCTACTTGGACATATTTGGCAGTGGCCAGAATCAGGGCCTCGACTGAGTGGCGCGGTCTCCTCACACAAAGCGCGTGTGTTCAATAACAAAAGCAGCAACAGCAGCAGCAATTTGTGTTATTTGGTATTTGTTATTTGGTTAATTTGTTGTTATTGGCGGGTCGCTCGCTCCGCTCGGCTCGTCGATCTTTTTGTGGAAACGTGTTTTTGCTATATTACGCGCGTTTCTGTTAATTTCTGGCGTTTTTATATTATTTTTTTTTCTCTCTGCCGTATTTGTGTTTGTCGTCTGTTTTTGTTTATTTTTATTTGCGATGCGGCGGAGTGTTAATCAGCCCGGAGAGCTTCTGACCCCGGATTTGGAACGATCGAGTGTTGTTTTCACGATCGCTTGACATTGGGCATTGATATTGGTAATTGGGGAAATTATATTTCCTCAATGCGGCTCCCAGATCGTTTCCAGCTTTATTTACTTAATTTTTATTGTATTTATTATTGTAGTTTTTATTTGATTTTTTTCGATCGTGTTTTTCAATGTGTTTTTTCAACTTTTCCTTAGCTTTCTCTTGTATCTCCGCCTGCTGTTCTGCGTCCGCTTGGCAGCGAGTGATCTTCAAAACTGAAACTGAAATCACAAGCCCCACACGAACGCCCCAAGCCCCAAGCTATCGGGGAGCTTTTACGCTGGAGAAAGAGCAAGAAAATAAGTGACAAAAAAAAAAGCGACCGCAAGAGAGAGAGAGAGAGAGAGAGAGAGAGAAGGGGAGCCAAGCAGCGCAACAGAGAGGCACTGAGGAGAACAGAGAGAGAAGGAAATAACACTCTGAGCTGGAATTACTTTGCGTTCCGTCGACAATTTCCTCAAGCGCAACCGCCGCCAATCTATTAAGACTTTTGATTAAAAGCCCACAAAGGCAACACCGGGTTCGTCGCACGCAACTCCCCCGTTTTTCCACTTTTCCACACGATCGTGTGTGGGGGAAAAACCCTCGCACTTGCGTATCTTTCCGATAAAAAGAGATACAAGCACACAGGTCTTTAGTATTATTGGCACGTTCTGTGTGTGATTTTATTCCGTTGCCTGTGTGCTCTTCTCATTGCCCTTATTTGCTTAATGAAATATAGCTTTTTACGGCTTAAACTGTCGATCATTAAGCACTTTCAGGCATCGTAAAGATCTTCGTTATCTAATTACCCTGCAGCAGGAAGAGATTTCGGCTGAAACTGTAAAAGTAGATCACTCTCAACGAAGAGAGTGATGATCATGTAAGCACTGGCTGGAGCCTTTGATCTTTCTTTACCTCGGATTCCCGCGGCAGATGCATGCGGAAGAGTCACGCTAGCGGGAAAGCAAAAAAAAACAAACAAACGAAATTGTTTAAACCAGTTAACAAGTGCTATGTTGCACAAGCTTTTCTGTATGGAAAGCTCTTGCTACAAACAGCTGAGCCTTTGGGGGAGCTTTAATCGAAACGATCTGTGGGTCTGGAGGTGTGAATTTCTTTCCAAACACTGAGAGAATCTCAAAATGTTTGACTTTATTTATCATAAACTATGAATCAACTCTATTTTAGCTAACTTAAACCTTATTTCAATATGAAATTCAAGTTAAAAATAGCAACAAATCAAGTTTTGCCATAAAATTTCCAACCAGTTCTAGTAGATTGTTTTACGTGTGTTTATGACTTTACAAACCATATTTTAGGTAGGTTAAAATTAATTTTGATATTAAATTAAAGCAAGAAATGGAATATATTCAAACTTTGCCCTAAAATTCCCAACCAATTCTGGTAATGGCGAGTTAAAAAGCTATTTATCTTCAGGTGCCTGAACTTTTTGCTCTTCTTTTAATATTATACATTTTCTTCGCTAAGATCTTTAATTAAAAAGTCGTTGTCTTATTACTTACCTATGAAAATGTATTTAAAATGTTCCTTTAAGGTGTAAACCCTTGTCTTTTCTGAGGTATTTATCCCACGTTTTCATAGTGTGACCCCCAACTCTCTCGGTAAACCTCAGCTTCATGCTCTTGAAATTCACACTTGACACGTTCTGGCCACTGACTTGCTGCTGGGCTCCGTAATTGGATCTCAAAACCAGTGGCAGAGGCAACCACCTCAAGTCGCCGGCTAAAGGTTCTGTCAACAGATCTCCCCAGACTGACAAAGGTCCAAGTGTATCATGTATGTACTTGTATGCACACTTTGTATGCCCCCAGCAAATTTACACAATTCTTCACGAAAAAATAGACTCTGTTGGGCTGCTGCTATCAAGGCCAGACGAACTGGAAGAGCCATAAATCTACGGTCGCGATTCGTAGAATGAATATTCTAATGAAACCCCCGAGAGTAAATTTGATAAATTCAATTAAAGGCGTCGTAGTGGCGAAGGGGGATGTCATAATCACGTTGTGCAATTAACTCTCGGCCAGCAGTCATCAATTGAGCTAACTGGGTATCTAATGAATGTTCCAATATGATCGAATCATCGAATGATCGGAGTGGTGGGAGGTGCTGCTTTCCGACTTCAGACTGAAGTTCGAAGCTCACTAGGAAACGTTGGCTGGCGATGAGGGAATTCCCCCCAATGCCGTCTTTGTTCATGATTATCATCGTGATACGGCGAGTAATTGAGATAAGAGAAAGGTCGAGCTTTTCGATATAGATCCTGTGATTGCCAATTAATTTGACTTAATTGTTTGGCTCAGAGAAAATAACTTAATTTTCCCAGAAAGACTAGATTTTCTGAGTTATGCAAGGGAGATATGGAACACGAAAGGTAAGCGAACCCAATTCGAATAACAGTAATTAGAGTGACACAATGCTTGCGTGCCTTTAGGGTCAGCCCATGACTCAACGCGGCCAACACTGTGGGACAATTAATATTTTGTTATAACAATTAGATCAAAATCTAAATGGAGATGGGAATAATTCAAGAAAGGAGATTAAATAATGATAAGTTCTAATTTGAAGATGCTTGATGATATCTTGAAAGCGCTAATATTGTTGTCACCAGAAAAGTTACTTGGGAATTACAAACGCTAAAAACTCAAGTAGAAGAGTCTGGAAAAAGTTACTGAATACAACTCTGGAGTAAACTATCTTTTGAATATATTTTTCTCTTATAAACAAATCGGAAAACATACTAACTACTTTACTTGGGAATTATAATTTGTATAAGCTCCCTGTTCACTGTTTATTTCTCTTCAATAAATGGAAAAATGCCTGTAATGTCTTGAGTTACAACTTCCTGGGCCAGTGTAGTGGCCCTGATCTGCTTTGAATCCAAGCCGTTAGGTTCATTTCTGGCAATGCTCGCGGCGCCCTTTTCAATTGATAGTAATTGGCTTCGAATAAAAGTTATTCGTCGCTAGTAATGTATACAAGCGAAAGTGTAAATTGCAATTGAAATTTCAGCATTGTCAAGTAGTTTGAGTGCAACTTGGAATTGCAAATGATCGACAGGAGAAGGGAAGTTCGAAATGGATACGAGAGTGATAATGGGAATGGGAATGGGAATGGGAATGGAAATGGGAATCCAGAAATGGAAGCGGCTGCTCACCTGTGTTCCAACTCTCCGGATTTTAATTTATTTTATTTAGCTTTTACGTTGAGGTATACCGAAAAACAGGCGCTCACACACATCAGTAGTTCGAAAGGCAAGTTAGCGTTTTTGTTCGTTGTTATTTCTAGGCTATTTTTATGCACGTGTTTGGGCTGTGGTGACTTTTCCGGCTTCCAGCTAATGCACTTTCTATGCCATCACGTTGTAATAGGCACACAGTTGAACTTCCATTAATGGAACCAACACAGATGTCATAACAAAATGGGAATTAGGAAGATGTCGAAATATTTTAATGATTTCTTTTATATTTGTGAAACTTGGGACAAGTAATGTTATCGATAAAGAATTACAAATACCTCATCACCCTATTTATATATTCTTTATTCTCTAAGAATGCTTAGGTATATCTTATTTTGACAATTATAACATGTAACTCCTATTTTGATAAGTACACTTTCTAAAGTGGAACATTCGTTCCACAGAATAAACACTCTCGAATTGTAATTTCTCAAAATATGTATACCTTCTGGACTCATTCTACTGATCCTCTTCAGGAAACACCTTTGGTCACCAGAATAATCACTTGGGAATCATAATCTCTTGTCATATTGTTCCTCTTCATAAAACACCGTTTGCATATTTAAATACCATTTTTAATAGAAATAGGCAAGAAATCAATTAAATACCTGAACAATCTTGAAGATGGAGTTAAAATTATTGTATTTTGGCTGAGATCCGTTCCATTTACAGAGGTTCGACCGTACTTTCCAAAGGGCTAACACTTATGTACGTAGCCGCGTAACCCACAACCGACACGAATCGTTTTCAAATTTTAACTGAAGGCGACGAGGCAGTTCACTCGACGACAACAACGATGGCCTGTCACTCTTCGGGGCCCACTATGTGTTTATGCACGGATCCTTATCTCCGGATCTATTTCTTTATCTCGTCATCCGCCGCCCCACTCATCTGATTATAATTTTAGTGTATTTCAGTGGAGTCAACTGCGGCCAAATATTTGCACATTGTTTGTTGTGCAAATGCGATATTCCGAGACCCACGAGCAAACAAAGTTACGATGCTTAGGAATATGCACGCCAAACAGAACACAGACACCGACGAGAAGCAAATAGAAAGAGTATAAATAAAAAACACAAGAAACCGAGAAAATTAAAATACAAGAAAAACGGTTCAAAAACAAAAAAAAAACGATAAAACACACGACGGCGACGACGACGAGGCGACACACGTTCGCTTTTCTGCGAGCGCTCCGAATGAATGAAAAGCGCGCTGCCAGCGCGCGAAGATAAATAAATAAAATAAATACCGATGTCGCTGCTACTGCTGCTGCTGCTGCTTCGGCGCCGTTGACGCCAGCAGCACTGCACTTTTCGCTGCTGCTGCGGCGACTAATTTTGCCGTTAGATTCCGTGGGCTTTCGGGAAAGGCCAAACAGCAGGTTTTTCAGTTAGTTCGCTTTGCATTTGCAAGGTGTAAAATTCCTACAAAATGTACTTTACATATATCATACATACATGGCATGCATTCTACATATATTTTACATGTGCATGTAGAGAAACTTGTTAGGTTTTAATTGGGAGATCAGTAGTTTTCTAATTAAGAACTAGTTCTTTTAATATCTATCTAAGAAATTAATATTTGGATAATTTTAGTAGATATGCTTATAAATTTACCAAATAGAATACTTCTTTTACTCTGTTCGATACCTGATTATTCAAGTAAAAGATGAAAATACAGAAAAAGCAACATATTTTTGGGCGATTTTATATATAATATATTATTATAGATGTTAGATTGAAGTATTAATATTTTTATTACATTTTGTATTTGTTTTTAGAATTTTTATGAGGAAATACAATGAAAAGCGTGTCAAAACCTTTTAAGTAATATTTGTAATATATACATTTAGTTGGATAATAATTCTCATTTAAAAATTGTGTTAATAATCATTACTAAAACTGGTAGTCATAAGATCCAGGGGTATTCTAACACCTTCATGTTTATATATATTTCGATTAGACTTGTCCGTTTGTCCGCCTATTCACATGGGTCTCATAAGAGCTAGTGCTACCAAATTTTGTAGCAACATCTAAAATTATTTGAAAATATTGTTATTACCCGCACAAATCAGAAAAAAAAACTTGATTTTAAAACGGAAACATTGAATTTATAACGATATAGTATATGTACAAAATAACCCAGCAATTGTAAAAAACAACTTTGCTTACTTTTTGTTCTTTATTTAAATGTTGTGTATTCATTATAATTATATTGTACAATTTGTTTTATTTTGTTTGTTTGTTTGCTTGTCTCTTCTTTTGTTTTTATAATTTCTCAAGTTGGACATATGCATTTCTCACACGATTCATGGAGTGTGTCACTTGTTCTCAGTTGCATTTTCACGTTTCTCTCTTTTTTTGTGTTTTTTTTTTTGCTTTTCTATTTTTGCGGAATCGTTTCCAACAGTAACAAAAAATAAATTATTGGCTTTTAAAATATATGTGTATATGTGTTTTGTATACGAACATATATATATAAAGAGCGTAGAACTTAAGGGTTATACGATAACTAAACATATAGAATTATAACATGCAGGCAAGATTTTCGATTCATCATCATCATTTCATATATATCTTATCTTCTTCTCAATTCATATCATAATATTGTTGTAATCTTGAATAGTACGTTAAGAACTAAGGGCTAAAATTAAAAACAAATTGTGATGTACAACACCGGAAATGTCGAGTGGAAAATGGTTCGTATTTCTCCCTCGCACAAAAAGAGAGTAGAGTGTAGAAGGGTAGAGAGAGAGCATTATTGTTAAGTGTTGGAGGAGGGGGAATAGCAGCTGAGTTAAGGTGGGGATTATACAATTAATAAACAATTAATAATAATATTGAGCATTGAACTCGTACTGTTCAAAATTGTAGCAATCGATGCGGAGTATTCGTAGTTCCAAGCAAATCTCGCGGTGTAGTCTCTGCTTGAATTCAAATAACATTGTACACAAAACATTTCGTTAATTAAATTAAACTGTAAATTATGGCAAACAAAGATTGTAAACACGACATGTTATATATCCCTATTCTACATACATATATATATATAATTCATACGAATGCTGCGTTCCTCGGTTGGATTCTTGGATTAATATTGTTTTAGTTTTGAATCAACGTTCTTCGTTGATTTTTTGTTCTTTAGATATTTTGTTTGTTTTACAACAAATGCACACAAGTGTTTTTAAAGATTTCGTATTTTTTTTTTTTGTGGTTTTGTATAGATTTTGTTTTTTTGCCTTAGCTTGGACTTAACTACGATTTTTTTTATCAACATGTTTTATTGCAGAGTGTTCGCTTATCTCTATGGGCGTATATCTAGTTTTAAGGATAATTACTTCGAGCGGGGGGGTCTTTCTACCAATTTGTTTTTCGATATATATTTTTTTTTTGTGTACAGAGATCCTAATTATACATAACAGAGAGAAAGAGATAAAGATATAGAGCAGTGGGGGACGGTAGGGTATAGTTTCGAAACAGAAATATAGAACAAACGATTTGTGTTTTTTGTGTGGGTTTTTTCAAAAATAATTTTACAATTTATATATTCTCAACAAGTAAAACGCTTAAGCCGAACATACAAAATGGATTACACATACTAGAGTCTAGGGAGCTAAACGATGGATACACCTAATATATAGATTTCGATTCTGTAACTCTTACTTGCCCTGGGACCTAAGGTCGTGGCATAAGCAGGGGATCGGAAACGAGACTTAAACACCTACTGGACAGACACCGTGGCACACACAAACGAGTGTGTGAGATGTACACGGTACGATTACGATTAGGTCTTACGAGTATCTACATATATAGACATAGCGAGAATGTTAAATTTGATCAAACAATTTTTAAAGTAATCTCATTCATTGTTGCTAAATAACTAATTCGAATTTAAGTGTATATCATTTTACATATTGTATATTGTGTGTATTTAACCTCCATTCATCCTTCAATCTCATTCCACGCAAATCTCTGTGGCAACTTGTGTGTGTGTGTGAGTGTGTGTGTGGGTCCCATTACAACTACGAAATTAGACTTAGGCTCTACGGAAAAATGGCTTATTGAAACAACTTCTTGTGTCCTTCTTTTGTGTGCTTCTGTGTGTATATCCTTTTTGAGCGTGTGTAGTGTGATCACTACTACGGCCACTGCTACTGATTGGGCAGCTCCGTCAGCGTCACATCGTACAGATCGTCCTCGATCTGTTGCACCTCCAGCAGGAAGATGTCCTCGTTGCAGTAGAACGATATCATGTCATCGTCAATTTTCGCAGTAATCCTGGAATGAAAGTGGGTTTGGAAATAATGAATAATTGGAAAATAATACAAATACAAAGGTGAGAGGGTTGAAATCGCGTGTATGGCTGCCCAAAAATATGCTGCATTTAATATTTCTGAGCTTCTGAAATTACTTCATACTATTGGGTGACATTTTTAAAGGATTCTCAAATCCTATGCTTGTGAAACTACCCAAAAATATGCTGTGGGTAAATATCACAAGCAAAGAAATCACAGCATACTTTTTGTCGCTATTTTTTCAAGAGATTTCAAACCGTCACAGCCTTGATTACAAGTTTAGCGTCACAGTACACCCATGCAAAAAGTTAGCACACAATCTTTTGGTTAGATTTAATTAAGAAATTAATTATGCATTCATGATGTGAGGGAGGAAGGATGCATCCTGGTGCGTGTGTGTGTTGTGACTGGGTTTCTGTGTGAGTGTATAATTTTCTAGCTTGCTCGATCTGGTTAGAACTTGCTTACTTACCCCTTCTTGTTTGTGCGATATATGTTATTTATGCTCGTTGTTGAGATTTTGTATTTGTTTTCAATCTGCAATTGAGAAACGAGAGAAATATGATGTTTTTGTCTGTTTTGTTGTCGTTGTTTCGCTGTTGAACTATATATTTCTCTGATAACTCGCTGGTTTTCTTTGTTTTCTTTTTTCTAAGTGTAATTTTGTTCATTTTTGTGGTCAGCCAATGGCAATCATTTCTGGGTTTGGGTTTTCAGTGTCGATCAATAAAACTGATTGTGCTTTAGTGTAAGGAATGTGTGGTCGGAGAACAGAGCTTTAGTCTGATTTTGGTTTAGCAGGTGGATATAATATATATACACGTAGACATATACATATATATATTTTAAATGGTTTTGGTTTATGAAATGGTTTGTAATTAGTTCCAACTACAAAAGTTACAAATTATCGAATTTCTTCGGGTGAGTAACGATAAAGTTATATAGTAGATGTGGCTGATTTTTTTAGTCGATTTATGCTTTAGTCTTTTTAGAGATTGAACATTTTGGCGCTTCATTTGTTTGATTTCTTTTTCAGCCGATCCAATTAGACCAAAATGAACAAAATTACAGAAAAGGTGGTTAACCATTAGAACGAGTTTTGGTTTTGGTTTTTGATTTGGTTTAGATTTGGAACAGGGTTCGGGGGGTTTTTTTTTTTTTGTTTTGTTTGCAGGGAGTTCTTTTGCTTACCGCATTCAGCAGGCCGATTGTGGTGGGTGGAACCACGTGGAGTGGGGTGTAAACCTCCTCGTTTTCCTGCCGCACGTACAGCATCACCCGCTCCGAGGTGGGCGGCGTCATCCGGCCACGCTTCATGGGCGGACCAAAGTCGGTCAAAGGTGTGCTGGTCAGCATGTTCTGGTCCAGAATGTGGTCCTTCTTATCGCTGGGATTGATTAGAATAAAGAAGAGAAAATGCATTTAATTAGTAAGGGTTTACTCAGGGATTGCCACACTCAGAAAAAGATTAGATCGGATCGGAAACTCCCTTAAGATCTATGCATATATCTGAGCTTGGGCCTTGGTTCTGTCTGTAATGGCTGGACGATTTTTACTCACGTCTGCATGTCGGGCGGAAAATGATTGTGGAACTTGAGCGTCGGCGTTGCCACCTTCTGGCCATGGAGCAGGAATGGCGAGGCCCCCTTCAGGTCCGGCGAGTCAGTCTCATGGCCGTAGAAGCTCTGCAAGGACGAGTGCGAGTTGGAGTTGGAGTTGCCGTTGCTCATGGGGTTGAATGTCATGCCAGTATTGGTAGTAGTTGTAGTGCCAGTGCCAATGCCCAGCTGACCTACCTTCTCCATGTCCTCGGCGGGCGAGAATAGCACCGGCGGCTTGGCGAAGTCCTGCATGCCATAGAACTCGGACCGATCCGTCACCGGATGGTACAGCTCGTCCAGCTTCTTTCTGCCCGTTGCCGTCATCTTTCGCTTGGCCGCACGTCGCTCCTCGTCGCGTGTCTTTCGCTCAGCGCCCTATAATTACAAACGAAATATTATAAGTAAAAGGATAAATAGAAAGAAAAAAAGTATAGGTAAAGGTTGCTTATCATTCTCAACTGACTTATGTGTAATGGTTACTATTTATCCGGCTGGAAGGATCATGTGAAGCCAGCATTAAGTTGAGAATAATGATCTATGTCCCACAACAAATGCCAAACATTTTGAGACTTTAGACTTTGGAGCTTTCGTGATGATGCATTGAAGATGCTCGCGCTTCCAGGTGGGATTGCGAAAGTCTCTCTGTGTGTCCATCTCGTATCCATGATTCCTCCCTGCCTTATAGTATTCCCACTGTGCCGAGGCACAGGTGCACACGGAGCCAGCGTGTAATTAGCAATCAATCAAATGCATGGATGCCACCTTTTTTGATATTTCTTTACTTATTAATTAAATTCGTGTATGGCTGCCAGTGCCATAAGCTGCTGCTGCTGCTGCTGCCTGTTGCAGCGATTTTTGCAACTGCAACTGCAGTAAGGCAACAAAAAAAAACAAAAAAGAAGAGGGAAATATCCAAAGAGAGAGAAACGAGTTTCTCGCCTGGGGAGCTGCGATGTCGCACAGAGACAAAGCCGCCACCGCAGTGGATTTTCGTGGATTTTCTCAGTTGGAGTCTGCAACTGCCGGGCAGTTTGGCAAAATGGTCTACACCGTTAGGGTCAGGCCAAAAAAAAAAAAAAAAAATGGCAGAAAAAAATGGGTAAAAATTATTATAAAATACTTAGAGATGCAGCATAAATATGCATACATAATAAATAATCTGGCGGCGCCCCGAGAAGACTTTGTCTGGACCAAGCAAAGCAGCAGCGGCAGCTGCCCACCTGCCTGTAGTTGCTGCCTGATTGCAGACACACACACACACACACGCACACACACCTGTGGCTAGTCACACGTATACCTATATAATATATAGTCTGTTGGCTACTTTGTCCGCCGGTGATTGCTAGTTTGCGTGCGCAGGCAGATGCAGCATGCATTGCTGTTGCAGGTTGCCTGTTGCTTTTGTTGCTGTTGTTGCTGCTGCTGCTGTTGCACTTTGCATTTGTAATTAAAAATCAGCAATTGAGCGATGGAAGGCTGCTGAAGGTGACTGCAGGAGGTGGCAGGCGAGAGGGAGTGTGCAACACACACAGGAAGTGATATGTTGCAGCAATCTACTTGGTCTGATGTTGCCTCGGCTATGGCTGTCGCTACTTTAGCTTCTCTCGGGGCACCATATTATGCAAGGATGTCTGCCAGGGCCCCTCCCTCAAGAATCGGTTTGCCTCAAGCTACACAGAACCAAAAATTATGGAAATCTTCAAGAAATATCCTTAAAGATATTAATAAAAAATTAAATTGGTAAAGGAATCTTATATCCTTTAATATAAGAACATGGCTACGAGTAATTTTCCTTTAATATTAAGCTTGGTTCCCTCCATTTCTCTCGGTGTACCTATTAGCACAAGTTCTTGTGCTTATCACAAGGCATTTTAGCCCAGAGCGATGCATTCGATGTACATCAAATGCACGTAAGTAAGTGTGTGTGGCATGTAAATAACTGTATTTTATTACTTTTATTTTATCTTGGCAAAAATATCGCCAAACTGGCAACTTGCAACCTGGCCAAGCTGCCAGCCAGCCAAGCTGGGACGTGCAACAAGCTAAAACGACGGCGTCTCGAATCGCCCAATGCGGTCAATGCTCGTTGCTGTCCAAACCCCGTCGCACACACATCTGTATATATATAGATATATATATATAGATATATATAAACATATATATGTACAGATATCCTCTGCTGCGTTAATCGACTTCGAAGTATGACGAAGACAGAGGACAAGCGACCAGAGTGGGCTGCCACTTTCCGAAGAGAAGGAGGGACATTGCCATTACCATTACCATTCACATTAACGTTAGCTAAATTCTATAATGATTTGCCATTGGCTTAAGGGGGTGATAGACGCAGAGGGACTCGAAGGAGGTAGCTACGAAATAACTAAATGTTTTAACTAATTTTGAGGAAAGTAAGCAGTAAGGAGGGGAAAGATTATGGCTTAAAATTATTTAGTTTTGAGGTATGAAGGGAGCAAACTTTTAAAAGGATTTTTACTTTAGTTTTAGATAAAGATATATGCTCTTATCTAATACCTTTCAAATAATGATAAGTTTATAAGAAAGCTAGAAAACCTCAAAATTAACATTCAAATTCTAGTACTAAAAGTACCAGTCATGAGTAATTTAATATAACCAGACTTTCCTTAATTAATCTCGCAAACCTCAATCAATTGATTTTAAAACTGACATATCTTTTAAGCATTCAATTATGAAGTATTGTAGCAAGAAAGTTTCCATTAGCATTCTCCGTTCAAAAGATATTTAAGATATAGTCAATTCTAACTTACTTATTTCTCCAATTCCTTCGATATCAATTTCCAAATATAATATAAGTTATCCCTTACCATTCGAAAGCTCATCAACCCATATCTCTGTTACGTAATTTTCTCTTCTTTTTTTTTGAGGGGAAAGTACAACATACTACCCCGCCTCAAAAATAACAAAAAAAAAATCGAAACAAAAACGGATGAATAAAAAACAAAGAAAAATACAAAAACACAAAATGACAGTTATCCCTCTGAAGACAAAGTCGTCTCCCCAAGGTTCCCCGTTCACTGCAGAATTTCTCGCAATTTTGTATCTCTTTGTGGGCACTGGCCTGCCTGCGGGGCAAACTTAAGGATTCATAATTGGCGACCGTGGCCCCAGAGGTGCCAAACGACGGAACTGCAACTGAAGCTGCAATTGCAGTGAAATCAAAATTACACAAAATCCCCCCGAAAAACATACAGAGAAAATAAAAAGGGGCAAGACCCGGCTAAATAACGTGGTGCGCGAAATTTAATTGATACATTTACCGATAAACACACGACGCTGGCCCGGCCAAAAGGGCCGGCCTAAAAATGTGAAATATAAGCCCGACGCGATAGCGATATGGCCATGGCTACAACAGATCCAGGGATCGGATCGGGCACGGGGGGGAAAGGGCGGTGTCTCCTCTGCGTACAATAAAAGCCATGTCCAAACGAGGGGACGAGGACGTGGACGTGGAAGTGTAATGATATGAGAAAATTAAATTGGAAATCCACGAAATGATTTATTAATAAACCCCATCAAGCGAAAAAGTGAAGGGTTCGCATAAAGGCAAAGGTGCCCAGATACGAAACGAAAACAAGGGCATGGAAAGGATGTGTATGGATATATGTATATATGAGTGTGTGTATGGTTGTTGCTTGGCCATTTACTTTTGGACGCGTTACGCTTTCCACTAAAGGCCGCTCTGACTGACGGACAGGCATTGCCGTTGCCGCTGCAGCCTTACCTTGCCGGTGCCCCCAATTCGATAAAAGTGGCAGCCACATATCCGAGGGAGAAGCTGCAGCAGCAACAAGTGGCTAAGGAAGCACACACGGAGATACACATATGCACTAAGAAAAAGATTCTAGCTTTACGGCATTTTTATGACATTAAAATTGCTGATGATTATAGTTTGGCTTAAAGAGGTTAAGCTTTCGGTATTTGGCTTGGAATTAATTTCTTAAAACAGTTTTTTTTTCCATTAAATTTGCTTTAAAAGAGCAATTAGCTTTCATATTTATGTGAAAAAAACAGTGTAGTTCGATTTAGATATAAATTGTAACTTGAAATCTTTACTCTAAAGATTTGGGAGGAAGAATGGTAACTTAATATCTTTGATTTAGACATTTTTTTTATACAACTTCGTAGACATGGTCGTAATAAGTAGCCAATTCAGTCTTTTCCTGAATTCCCAGTTGGGAATTTTAATGCAAAGCTAGCTAAACATGTCCCTTGTTTGGCCCGGACTTTGTTTTGTTCTAAAGATATTTTTCTAACTTTTAAATAGCAAACGAACTGATATCTTCTTAGTTGCTGTTACATTCTTTTTCCTTTTTAATTTATTTTTATTTATATCTTTGAAAATGTACAAGAATTCAGTATTTTTCTCGCTGTGTAATGCAAACGAACCTGCACGTAGACCGCTTTTAGTTAGCTCATCAACCTGTTGCACGTGGCAGAGGGAGCTGCTTGCGGCTTGGACTGAGACTGCTCCTGTGTGCGTAATTGCCAGCTTCGGAGGAAGGGCGACATTCAGGGGGACTCTTATTTCTTATTTCTTATTTTTCTCTTTTCTTATATTTCATAGGGGACGACGTGGACAGAAGATGGGGACTAGGGAAAATAAAATCACTTACCTTATCGCAGAAGACCTTTATCTGACAGTAGCCGCGGTGGAAGACCGCCGCATCTCTGGGGTCCTCGAATGTGTCGATTTGTACGTGCAGCGGCAGGCCCTGCAAGAAACCGCAAAACGGAGAAGAGACGGGAATCCGTATTAATATCACAATGCCCCCGAATCATTCAAATTGCCCCACGGGGCAGTTAAAAGAGTTGCTGCTGCGGCTGCTGCTGTTGCAACTTGCCACAGCGAGCTGCAATTAGCCGTTGTCATTTGGGCTTTGGGGGGCGTGGCCGGAGCTGGAGCTCCCCGAATGGGGCGTGGCCGCCGTGATGTTAAACTGCCAACATCCGTTGTCCCACCAAAATGGGGAGTGAGTGTGTGCCGAGTGAGTGTGTTTTCTGTGCAACATCTTGTGGCAAGTGCATAATTTGATTTGCCTATTGCCCACACTCGCTGCCACACACAGCTCCAAAAATAAGTTTCGTTAAAGGGTAATATAATTTAGACATTAATTTAACAAAATTAAAGAAGTTCTGAGTATTTTTAGTTTGGATAAAATATAGGTTTTAAAGCTCATTTAAACTAGTAGAAAGTTGAATTTTTATTCACTAATTAATTGAGTTTGTTAAAGATAAAGATGTTAAAGAACTATTTTCTTTTCTTTCACTATCCTTTAACATTTCTCCCTGTGTAATCTCCCCTGTACCCTACCATCGTGCTCTCTTTTAATGAAAAGCAACGAGTTCTGCCTGTGTTTTCTGTCAATGAAATATCAGACTTAATGTACGCATTACAACTCCCGGGACTGCCAGGAGGATGTGCAATCCGCTTTAGAGGAGCAGGTGGAGAAGCTCAGCTCGAGGTGGAGAGGAGGGGGAAGTGTAGGGGCAGGAGAAATCCCCTGCCTACGTAGGCATCAGAGAGTCTGACCGTTGTCAAGACGACGAGTTGCTGCTCCTCCGAATGCTGATCGGATGAGAGGTAGAGGAGCAAGTGCCTCAAACTGGAGCGCTTCGTCTTCTTCTTGTTCGAGCCGCATTGATTCGCCATTAACAAGTTGGCATTAAATTGGTTATTACTTAACCCATCAAAGGCAATACATCTGACTTGAATTTCAATTATAGAAAAGGTGCAGACTATCGGATTTCTCTGGGAAGAGCCTGATATAGGTTACTTTAAGAGCAGGGAATGTGTTCAAGAAGGAAAAGTATTAAAGAAAAATGTTATTCCAGATAAAAATTAAGGTTTTTCAAATGATTTCTTGGCTATATGGCTTTTTGAGATTAGAAAGAGACTTTAAAATATTTTCCAAACCAAAAATAACTCTTAAAATCCTTTTCTCTGGGAACTTTGAATAGATTACTTTAAAATAAATTCAGCTAATGGGAAAATAAAGGTTTATTTCCTTTGGAAATGTAGAAAATATTTTAGAGAACTTGTTTAATTTATAATTTAATCTTAATATTAAAATAATAGAAAATAACTCACCTTAACTCCCTTTTGACTGCTGAAATCCGTGCTCAGGCACTGAACCGCAATGTTGATCTGTTTTTTGTCATTTTGAGAAATGCGAAAAAAAGAAAAGAGAAAAAGAGAGCGAAAATGTGAGAAATGCCATAAAATATACAAATGTAAAACAATTATGAGCATAAAAAGAAATTATATCGGATGACAAAAACTGAAAATGCGACGACAACTGCCGGCCGACCGCCGCCTGGCTATTAGAAGGCAATTGTTTTCTCTCTATTAAGTCGATGTCCTCTTTATGCCCACGACAGTTTAAAACATTCCGACGCACAACACACACGCACAACACAGAAAAAAAGGGGGTAGAAAAAAAAACAGAGATGATGAGGAAAGAAAGAAGGAGAGGAGACAATAACAAGGCAATACACAGAGGACCATGGACCACGGACCACGGACCATGGACCGGGCCTTAAAGCCAAGTAACGAGCCAAGTCAGGCCGCGACTTTGTATCGCATCCAATTCATTTTTAGTTCGACTTCGATTCCAGTGCAAGGTGTGCTCCATGCATCTGTATCTGTATCTGTATCTGTTTCTGTATCTGTTTCTGTATCTGTAGCTGTAGCTGTAGCTGTGTGTTTCAAGGCATTTTAAGCATGCCAAGTCCGAGTTTGAGTTTGAGTTCAGTTCAGAGACAGACGAGCGCGCGCAAAAAATATAAAAAAAAAAATAAAAAGAAAATCCATCAACGCAAAAATACCAAAGGAAACAATCTTAATGGTAAAAGTGCAACAGCAGCAGCAGCAGCAGTCACAGCCGCCGCAGCATCCACATCCACATCTCTGTCCGATGTGGACGAGCAGTATTTAATGTGAATAATTAGCGGGCGCGTACCATATTGGGTTCGGACTTCGGCCTGGGGTTCGGGAGGAAGCGGAGGAAGCCCAGCCGCAGCACCTGCGTGTCGGTGCGTACGAAAGTTTTTCTGCTGCCGCCGCCGCTGCCGCTGCTGCTGCTGCTGGGAAAGGCAGTGCGGCTATATCTTGCAGATACACACACACACACACACTAACTCGCAGATGGAGATACTGAGATGCAGCGGCTAACGGCACAAAACGAAATCGACATTATGCCAGGCGGAGGCAGCTCGACTCTCTCTCTTCGCGCAGACGATGTCGCCGGGATTAACATCTCAGCGCGTAAACAATTTGTAAATAAAAAGCTCTATCAAATGCGAGTGGGCGGGGGGGATATATCAGAGGGGAGGAAGGGTAGGGTGAGTGCACTTATGGCCACAGTCAGTTAATAACTGCTGACCAATTTGGCAGGCTTCGCACACACACAGAAGTCACTGAACTTGAATGAAAATCAATTCGGTTTTGGCATTTGTTTTTTTCTTTAATTTTTTCCTATGGCATTTTTGAGCATGGGTTAAATGGGCACACGGAGAGAAAAGATGGGTCATCTTTGGTAGATTTTATAGCAAGGGGGTTTTCTTAAAAATTGGATCTTTGATTTGAGATATTTTACAGCTTTGTAAATTGGTTTAAAGCAGGAAAAGTTGCCTTTGAAAACAAGGTCTTCTGCATTTTGTAGTAGAAAATTGCAGAAATCATTATTCTCTATATTAAATGATTGAAATTAATTTAACTTAATATTAATTCAATATATTATAGACTGTATTATAATGAATCCATTGCAGTTTAAAGTTGGAAAATGTTAAATCATGTTTGTTTTCTAATTTAGGTTGTTTTTATAATTTTAAAGAATTAAAATGATAGCATTATCATTCAAAATCAAAGGAATTTCTTTAGAAATCCCTGTTAGACTTGTATTCTGACATTTCTCTCTCTGCACGTGGGCGGAGCTTGGCAAAGGATAAAGCTAGCTATCTGCTGCTGCAACGCGGCGTATACGTAATATGAGGGCTGTGTGTGTCTCGCTTACTGGTCATACTGCTGGCGCTTGCCGCAATAGAATTGCAAATATTTTTCCAGCGATTAAAATGCTTGATAATTGCTAAATTAAAACGCGGTGGGAGCCCGGCTCGGTTCGCTCTGCTCGAACTAAGCTATAAGCAAAAGCCAAAGCCACTCGGACTCAGTCTCCAACTCAGCCTCAGTCACAGTCTCAGTCTCAGACTTAGTTCCAAGCATTTGCGAGTAAGTGATTAAAACTAAGTGTCATAAATAAATAAATGCATAAATTATTCTTTTGAAAAAAATAACAACACACACACTGTCTGTAGAGAGTGGGACAGAGAAGGCGATTGAATGGAAAGGGATGGCCATAGTTGGCTGAGGCAATGGCGACGCTCGCTGAATAATTTGCGTTTTAGCCGCAATTGAAAATAAATCACAAATTAATTCTTGGCTCACACACCACATGAAGCGAAGCGAAGAGGAGCGCGGGTATCTGCTATCTCCGTCTGCTTCAATAAAAGTGTCGCGCTACATTTTTTTCTTGCTTTTTTCACATTTTTAATTGAGGCGGCGCTCGAAGTAAACAAAATGGTAGAGAGAGGGAAAAACACACATAAAAAGGCACACAGAAGTTAGCGAACGATAAGGCTAAGGTATTGAACCTGAAGATGCCCTGTAAATGGGTCTATAGATGGGATATTATAGTATAAACTCTTTTTCTTCCTGAAATAATTGTGATATCCACCAGAAGAGTCAAAACTTTATAGATGTAAGCAAACTTTTCTTCATTTTTCTTGAAAACTTCAAGCAATTGTTCTGAAAACTGACATATCCTTTAAGCATATAATTGTTGAGCATTGTAGAAAAAATTATTGTATTAAAAGCATTAGCTTGAATGTTATTTAAGATTTTGTGCAGAAGAAATGATGTAGTAATAATTATAGTTTATCGTAATGGTTAATAATGAACAAGTGTGGGAAAGTGGTACAATTTATATGCAAATTAAATGTGTTAATTACTAAGAAAGATAAGAGTTAATCAAGAGAAGTATTTAATAAAAAACAACCTCAACTTTTTCGATTTTTCTCTTATATCACAATTAATTGATTTGAAAACTGGCAGATCTGTTAAACATATAATTATATACTATTGTAGCAAGTTAAGTTCCAGTTAGCAAGTTGGACTTTAAAGATATTTAATAATTTGTGCAGTGTGGTATAAAGTTATCCCAGAAAACAGATATCTCCCTCGGGAGCACCTTACAGGGTATTTTCGTAAATTCCATAACCGATCGCAATGGCCATAGGAATCGAGATCTAGAATGAACACAGAACTTACCTTGGCGGAGCTCTCCAGCGGATTCCAGTAGACGGCGATGGCATTGTGCGACACTTCCTCGATGCAGCCAACGAGGCCAACCGAGTTCTTCGTATCTGTTGTGTGGGGAAGAAGAGCAGAACGAGGTGGCAGGTGGTCAGAAGTGGTCAGTAGAGATATAGAAGGAATCGCGCAGAGGAAAATATGTTTGTATTAACAATTAAGGAAATTTCTGCGTTGCCATCCAGTGACAAGTGCCTAATGAGTTATGTTTGATGGGCCAGCATTGGCGGCAGCATCTAGCAGCTGAGATTATCTGCAATCAAACAAACGGAGCGGAGCGGAGAAGCAGCAGCAGCAGCAGCAGTCGATGCGGCAGCAGTTGCAGTTGCAGTGGCTGCTGCGTTTATCAATGTCATAACTCTCCTGGAACGTTGCGGGCCTTTCAATAAAAAGCCACAATTTACTGCTAGAAATACTAGACAATACAAATGGACAGTGCCGCATCCGACGCTGCTGGACTTCTTCTCCTTCTCCATCTACGTTCTTCGAGTTCGTTGTGGGGATCTTTGGGTGGGGTGGGGGATGAGGGTTCTACTACGCACCTGCATCCAAGATTCTTTGCTTCACGGAATGCTGACGACTGTGCCAGAATTGCCAGGCCTTGATCTCATCTTCGGGGCTCTTCTCCTCGCGGAACATTAGCATGATCACACTCTGTGGAACGGAAAGCAAATATGGTTATTAAATTAAGTGCGAGGCTAACTTAAGAGGGGCTCTAAAAATTCATTTAAGCCAATTATGATATATATGTACGTATGTTTTTCCAGAGGAAATGTAAGGCAGTTAAAATAGAGTTGAGAAAATGGTTTTATTTGAAGGAAATGTGCAGAGAGTACGAGTCTTTTCATGGAGGCTTGGCTTAGCTAAGATTACTTCATAGTTTTATGAAAGAAATCATAAAAAGTAAAAGGCAGCTTCTGTTTTGCAGAGAAGTTTCCTTAACAATGTTTTTACAACAGAAAATGAGTTTAATCTTTCCTTAAAAAGTATCCCAGGTCAGCACAACTTCTCTTTTTTAAATAAATAAACTTCTACTTTTTTCAAGAAATTCAAAATAAATAAAATGCACTCCCTAGATTTAATCTTTGTAATGAAAAAACTTGATGCTGATGACAAACATGGCTAATCAAATTAGGATCTACTCTTCTTGCCTTATCCTAGTCCCAAAACTGATCTCTATCTTCAAGGAAATGCCATGCCTCTCACAGGACATGCTGCTAATCCGTTTATACTATCCCAGAACGATCTTCCAGGGCGATCCTTCGCCTCAACGCTCTCAGGGTTCATTGCTCTGACATATACGCGTTGTGACACTCAACTCACAACTCGGCGGATCGCACCCTACGCCTTTGAGAAGTCAAAAGGATTAAGGTCCCGTCTGCACAAAAGGACGAATTCGATTTAGCAGAAAAACGTCCGGCACATTTTGTGTCTTCTGCTCATCACGACTCATTGTTTTCCCAGCATTTGCATATTTTCGCTATCATTTATGTCTATTTTTTTTCTCCTAGATATTTTAGATTTTGAATAATTAGGACGAAAAGGAAGCGCAAAGATAGCAGCAGTTCCCAAAAAAAAAAAAAAAAAGGAAACAGTCTCGGAAGCAACCCCTTGACGGGGTTCACTGATTACAGGCATAAATATTTTCGTGTGTGTTTTTCGGAGAGAAGTCTTTTTTTTTCGGAAAGTCTTTACATATTCATGGGCTAATCAGCTCGTAAATTATACTCAGTTTTTCTCCAAGATTCGGTTCGCTTTTCCCCGTTAGAGAAATGGACATTGCACGATTGGGCCATATGCAAATGCAAGATTTTCTTCTTTAAAATATTGTTCGAGGGGAAAAAGGGCGCGCAGCTCTAAACAAATAAACTCGTAAATTAATTTTGACACTTTTTTTTCGGTCGAACCTTTGCAAAATATGGCAGTTTTATGGTAATCTGAGGAGTGGCCCAGTCGGGAGAACTTGAGAAGTTCTCCAACCATCTGAAGATCTCTGCCTAGGCCTCGTTTCTTGTTAGTTTCTGTAGCAAGTTTTCTTTTTTTTGTACGCTTTTTTTTATCGTCCTCTTTTTGCGTATGCAAATGACAAGGACTCGTCTTCGTCTTCCTATAATTTCAATTGTTGTTTACTTAGCCACTTCCCCCCATTCCCGCCGACCCGGAGGAACTTCCCGTTTCCCGCTTTCCGCTTCCACTTTCAAAGTGTAACTTTGATGTCATTCTTCGCAGCTCTCAACGGTTCAGTTTACAATTTGCATTTGCATCCTTCACGTCATTTAAGCTTATCTGATTGATGATGTTGATGGGCATTGTGTCCTACGGCTCCTTCTCGCAATCGTCCTGAACAAACATACGGCTGTTGAAAGGACCTACAGACATTCAGACTTCTAAGCAATTTGCATTGAACGCATATTCAAATTCTCATCAAGGGATCGTCGCGCACTCTCTTAGGCTTTCTCAGTATCATTTATCATTGCGCTCGGCAGCAGGATATGCCAGCAGGATGGGTGTAATTGAGCAAAGGGTTGGCGAGACTTGATCGCACCTCGGGGTAGGACCAAGGAGCCGGCCGGCGCAAGAAGCCGACACAGATCCCCTGACAAATCACCTAGAAACTAAGAAAGGGGTTGTTGGCCTCCGGTGATTTTTGCCTATTCCCATTCCCGGCCTGCGTCCTGATCCCGTTCCTGTTTCTGTGGTGTTGATGGCATAAACAAAACACGCCGAAGAATGGAAAACAAGCAGCACGAACTTGATTGACAAAGCTCCCCTTCCCAGGTTCTTATCTTATATATATTCGTATTGGATATATCTTGGATCCTACCTTGACGGTGGTGTTCTTAATGGGCTTGTCCGCATCGTGCACATACTCCAGCGTTATCCCGTAGAACTGACCCTTGTTGATGTAGGTAATGCGATCGTCCTCGCGCCTTTGCGATGAGCTGATGGGACTCTCCAGGTGATAGCGGAAGCCCACATTTGTGAAGCTGTTTCGGGGGGATTAAATAAACAGAAATATAAAGATAAATAAGGGGTTAAAGTTGGTACAAGAGATAAAGTAAAGTTTCCTAAGACTTAACAAATTCCTGGTTTTCAAAGAGTTTAAAGTTCTTGTAATTATCGCTTGATGATCTTTGAAAGTCTTTCAGAAGCTTCTTTAAGGCTCTCATCCTCTCAAATTGTTATTTTTTAATGAAACAATATTTTAAAAATATTAAAACCCTTTCAATTTCATAGTTTACTTACATTTTTGGTATTTGAATTTTGTCTGCATCATTCTGGCGTCCAAAGTCATGCCAGGGCCGCGATCGCGTCGATCCATTTGTGCTCGTATCCACCAGCGAGGTTGTCGGGCTATTCTGACTCCCATGGACCACTGTCCGCTGCTGGATGCTGTTCACACTCACGGGTATGCTGCCATTGGCATCGATCAGGGTGCCAGGCTGACACAGCTCCGTATAATCGAAGGACTAAGTTTAGGGAATTAAAAGGAAGATAAATAAATGGAAAATTGGTTAAAAACGTTTACAAATAAATGTGAAAATAAATCAATAAATACAGATAGGTAAATACGACGTTTTAATGGACACGACACGCATTTACTCTTGGTTTTTAGGTTGCCACAAAAATTTCTTTTAATCAACAATAGCATAGGCTTTTGCTCTAAGATTTAAAACATGTGAAAAAGAAGTTTCTATAAAATTTGTGAATATTTGTATAGTTACAAATGATATTTCATAGAAACAAATAACTCAATAAATTTCTGTGGCACCTCTAAATCATTTTCTTATGAGAGTTTACCTGTGGGATGTTATATTTCAACTTAAACTAATAAAAATGTTATTAATAATATTAATATTACAAACTACAAATAATATTAATGGACACGCCACGCAAACACTCTACCAAAGGCTACTCTAACTCTTACGGCCAGTTCTCCTCCTTTCTTTTGGGGGTCTTATACCTGTTGTATGTTGGTCTGATCCCGCGGCGTGATGGCATCCGTTCCTATGCCCGAATCCGGGCTGGGCAGGTCCACCGTAAGACCCGCCGCCGTGATGGCCTTGGCGTACAGGGGCGTGGCACCTCCATTGCTCTTAGCATCCTGTGGATGCGGATGTGGATGATGCTGCTGCTGCTGTTGTTGTTGCTGATGCTGCTGGTGGTGTTGTGGCTGCTGTTGCTGCTGCTGGTGATGCAGGCTGCTGGTCAGCACTGTGGTGGTGGCGGGCGGGGGAACGCTGCCGGCAAAGCGGCCCTCATAGGTAACCACTCCGCCGGGCTGTGACACGGACACATCCACGTCGCCGTAGAGGGATCGCGTACTGGCTGGGACATAGCCACCTTGGCCGTCCGGCGCAAAATACTCCCGATAGTAGGAGGGCTCCGCAATGAAGGTGCTGGTGCTGGTGGGCGGGGGTCCTGGCGGTAGCCGGCTGGCCGTATACATTCCATAGTCATTGGCCGTTATGTAGGGGCCGGGACTGGGGCTCTGCGCCTGCAGGGAGACGCCGCCTCCACCGCCGGCAGCTCCAGCGGGTCCGGCGCCACCGCCTGGTCCGCTTGCCGCGCTGGGATGTGAGGTCTGTGCAGGTGGTGATGGTTCACTCTCAGCTCTAAGGCGTTGTTGGGTTTCCCTGAGACAGTGCTGCCAATTGGGGAGTCTTCTTTAACACGGACAGATCGGTTTCGGGATGCCAAAGGTGCTTTATGTCTTTCTGTACTTCATTTTTTATTCCCCAAAGTATTTGCATATTATTATTTATTTATTGCCTTTTTTTATTCTTACTTTCTGATTTTATTTTGATGCTGTAATCGATTCTTATCTTTCTTTAATGATTTCGTATTTTTATTAAGTTGATTTTATTATTTTTTGAGGCAGGAATATTAAAATTAAATGCTTCGGTTTCTCAGTAATAAATTTCAAATGGAAATATGCTTTGTCTCAAAAGAATTTAGTGAAAAAATGATAAGTTATTCGGTTCTTGGTGTAATTAATAATTTGTTTTAAGGGAAATATATGAGAATCATTTAATATTAATAAATGGGAAGCTAATCGAAAAGATATTTAGGGTTGAACCAAGGAATTAAGAAGTTTAATTCAAAGATCTCACATTTATTGATATGTTAAACCCTAACACATGTTTTAAGGGAATTTTGTAACCAAATTTTTTGACATTTTCTATTTTTCCCCAAAAACGAAGCGGAGATATCATTATTTATGAAAGAAATCCTAAAGCTTTTTAAACACCAAAACTATATCCTGTTGCTTTAATATTTTCTCTATTTCCCCCCTGTTTTCCCCTTATTTTTCTCTTCGATCTGTCCGGTTTTCTTTTATTTATTTCTTCATGGCAGCACTGCTCTGGGAGAGGTGCTCACCTGTAGGTAGATCTGTGTGCCGCCCGTGGTCGCATACATCGCTGCTGTGCTGGGAGAGTGGTGTCCTTCTGTAGGTGGTGGTGTGATGCTTCCGGGGGATCCTGGGCCAGATCCTGCTTCCGATTCACTGTCGCTGGGTGTGCTGGGCCTATCAGCTTCACTTGCGTGCAAGATCTGCGGAGAGTGGCGGGGGGTTGGGTGTTTTGTTCTCTTTCTTAAGGCTAAAGCTTGACTGGAATCTGGTGGCTAAGCTATGCTACCAACTACCAACTGATCGATGGCTCAGAAATCCATCTGAGGGACCGAGACTCTGTCATTGTGGCTAATGATTGATGGCTGATTGCGGCCCCCTGAAGGTCACAACCACCGAAAAAAGACACCAGAAACAACGAGGTGACAAAAAATAGTGCGTGCCCGCCCGACTGAGTTCTGGTCTGGGCCAAGTCAATGATTGTGTGGATTTTTCTTTCCAGCAGCCCATGATTCATGCAGCAGTCAGCGGAGTCGGCAGCGGCCAACAGCTTATTGAAAAATAACGTCAACAAGTACAGTTTATAATAAAAGGCTATAAAAGAGTGTATATAGGGGCCGAAATGAAACAGTCGCCGTCGTCGTCGTCCGTTGTTGTCGTCGAGTGGAAAGAAACCAATTAAAAAATATACAGAAATACAGAAAGAAAAAAAAACCAACAACAATGAAAAAAGCGCGAAAAAAATCAACATTTATATACGTCTGATATATATATGTATATATATATATACAGGCTATATGCATATGTTAATTATCATTGTTTTTTTGTCTGTATTTTTTTTATTGGCCGCCCGAAAATGTCAAACGTTTTTGGAGACACAAACGCAGGCAGCCAAATGAGGTAATACGGAGCAAAGTGTGGTCAATTCATGTCTTCAGATTTATATATATAGACTTGGCTTGGAATTAGCAGTCAGCTGCTGATTGCCAGGGGTTTGTCTTTCGTCTTTGGTCTAAAGAAAGTGAAATCCCGCCAAAGACGTCACTACTAGTGTTTAGCTTTTAGCCTTTGATCAAACCGGTCTCCAGTTCTTTTTTTTTTTGTGTGTTTTTTTTGGGTAATTTTTGTTACACTTTTTGGAGAACCTTTGTAATAATTTATGGTATTTACTCAGAGTGGGGCTTTTCATGAGTCGTCGCTTTAATTTTTCTTTAACAACAACATTTTGTGGGCCTTTTGATTTGAATTTTATTTATTCGGAGGTTTTTGTGTCTGCGTCTGTGTTCGATTCGTTTGCTTCTCATTTTTTTGTGATATTTTTTTTTTAGGTTTTTTTTTTCGTCGAGACTCTTGTATAATTTAGCATCAGTAAAAGATTCTAGCTGCGAGCTAATTAAATTTGTTCATCGAAATCAATTTGCATTTTAAACTTTTGAACGTGCAACGTCAGAAAAGGCCTTGACGAATCCGATCGACGATCGATCCACGGAGACAAAGATACTTTGTTGGTGCTCTTAGCTTATGGTTTTCAGCGTTTCGGCGTTCGGCTTTTCTGCTTTTCGGCTATATTTGTGGTGCGTGTTGTTTTCAAGCCCAATCGCATCCGAATCTTTAGCCTTTGTTGCTGTACGGTACCATGCCATATAACTGAGAGCTATCGGTTATGAGCTAGCTAGCTAGCCGAAGCCGAATGGCTGTCTTAGAATTATGCTAAGTAGCGGGCAGCGGCGACTAGCGACAAACGAACGATTCTGGCACATATTTATGTATGAGGAAGAAATAAAAAGAAAAAAAAAAAACTCAAAAAATCTAACAACAACAGGCATATTGGAGACCGCGGAGACAAAGGAAACAAAAATAACAAAATATTTAAATAAAGCCAATTAACTATTTTAATGCCTTTTGGAATGATAAAAAGTGAAACTTTTTTTTACCAAGCGTTTTATGAATATCGTTAATTCTCGGAAATAAAGTGAACGAAAAGCCGAGAAAAACAAAAAAAACACACATCTTCATATATGTATGTATGTATGCATGGCGAAGCTGTAGCTTAATCACAACAACATTGTTTTGCATTCATAAAATATCTTAATGGTTCCTACTTGATGCTGTAATTGTGGGTTCTCTTCGCCGTAAAGAAAAACCCCTGACTAATAGCCATAGCCCCTCTCCATACCTCCTTCAACTATAACAATTTAACTTTTAATAAGAGCAATAAACCCTCAAGGTTGTTGTTCGATTTGTTTGGGATTTCGTCGCGGAAAAGAGTCTCTTCTTCTGGCTACTGCTGTTTTTCCTTGAGGAAAAATCTCATTTGCTTGAGTGTCTTTCTTTAATTGCTCTGTTAGTTAGATCATTGTTGGCGCAATTAGCTTGTTATGTCATGTAGGCTTTCGTTTATTAATTGAATTATTATTAAGATTTCCTTTCCGGTTTTTATAGGCCTTACAGGTTCTGAGAAATATGTCGTATATAGCTCTGGAATCCTATCTAGATAGATCTTTAATTTACTGATCTCTTGAAGATGACTCACTCATAATTGACAACTGATTCATGATTTTGGCAACGAATTAATGAAAATTCTCTGAAAATTGTAAATCAATTTGCTGTGGGTATATCCGTTTTGTTCAGTAAAAACCAAAAACTGATAAGCGGAGATTTCGATTTCGAGCAATTAGAAAGGCCGCCTCAGTCACAGCATCAGCTTATACAAATTGCTGCTGCGGATTGGGTGATACTAGCGCCGATATGCCGATTATATAGAGCAGCGAGAGAGAGTTGGCTTAGCTGGCTGGCTGGCTTGCTTGCTTGTTTAGCTAATCCGAGATCTTAATTCCGCTGTGTATTTGTGTCCCTGTTTGGCGGTCTAATGATTACACTTTCCGGTGCAATGGAGAGCGCAATAAATAAATGGCCGAGTGTACAAAATTGATATGTTTTCCGATTCTCTGTCATAAATTAAGCTGGCGAAACCTTAGACTTTAAACTATAAGGCTGTCTGTATGTAAATTAATAAGACAAATATTAAGAATAATTAACTGTCAATGCAAAAAATGTACAATAAATTAGAGTGCATGCAAATTTCATGTGTGTGTGTGTGTGTGCGCGGAATTTAATATTTTTTTTTTCTCTGCTGCTGCTTGTGCAAATTAAGGCCCAATAAAACCGAGAGACGGCAATTAAGCAGCACTGGATTCTGCTCAATGAATTTTCTGGGCCCGCACACCCACCCGACAAAAAGAATCGCACAGAAATGCGCGCCAAACGCAAAAAGAGCGAACAAAAAACAAAAGACTTAGGCAGCGAACTTGTTCGCCGCGTGGGTGTTGAAAGGCAACGCGCGTTGCGCCCACACACACACACAAAGGCATACACACGGCTGCTATCGAGCTGATCTTGTTGTTGTTGGTGTTGCTGTTGCTGTTGTCTTGTAGCTGCTGCCGCTGCTGCTGTTGCTGCGCGTGTGCGTTCGTTGTTGTTGTTTTGTTTGATTCATTGATTTGATTTTGTTTTGGCTTGCAGGTGGACAAAACAGTTGAACTTCGATAACTTGAGACTTCTAAGGGTGGCACTTGGGAGCTTATATACATATATATATATTTATCTATTGGGATTTTATGGCTATTTAAATCCTATTATTGTTAATCCAATCTTTAGCTGTCTCAGAAGCATTGGTTTTGTAGATAGTTTCAGGTAAACTAGTGCTAAAAGACTTAAATTCCGTAACATAACTAGTTATATTTCCCAAGAACTTGATGAACTTATTACAAGTCTCATTAATAAAGATTAAGTCTTTGACATTACTTTTATA
>JAEIIG010007420.1:0-14218 GCA_018904695.1 Drosophila parvula | reverse complement strand
TTGTTCGGTTTTTGGCTTTGGCTTTGCTTAAGTTTCTTGCCACAAGTTTGGCCTTAGCTCTGGCTTTGGTTCTGCTCTCGTCTGCGCCTGCCTTCAACGCCAACGTTGTCGGTGGTGTCATGGAGCCACCACCACCACCGTGTTCTCCTCTGTCCAAGAGCCTGTAAAGAAATATTCCAGATCTGCACTTGACAAAGTCTTAACCCTTGTGCTGATTCCACAAAAGCAGGGTCTGTAAGTTCTTTAAATATTTGAGTTTAATTAACCCGCATTGCGACAAACTTGCTGATAATTTTGTGTTCGTAAATTACTGTGTTGCAGAAGTCTTACTTTATGGACTTAAGATTTATAACTAACTAACTATAACTAACTATAATTATAACTAACTAACTATATTTCCTATTAAATTAAGAACCCTTAATAAATATCTGTACAAAAAATAGTTTCCAACGATTATAACCCATTAAATGTATCTTAAATCTTCTACCTTTCCTGTTTAATGATTTTAAAAAGCTACAAAAACATATTCAAGTTCCCCGAACCTCACACAAGAACTCCCATAAGGAATACACTAATAAATAAAATTAATGCAAGATTTTATTATGTCCCTTTACCGAAGAAAACCCAATCCGTCAGCATTAGGGTTAAAACTATCATGGCGGCCCTCCTGAAAGGGGGGAAGTCCCCCCTTTTTAGGCGCTGCTGCCCACACACAAAAGCCGGCGAAATCTTGTTGAGCAAAAGCGTTTGTTTAACCACGCGATAAACATTTTTAATGCATAATAATAGCGCAAAACTAATTAAATTGTTCAATTAAAAGCTGAAAGGCGGCAAGAGCCCAGGGCCCCAGCATTGTAATTTCTCTTTCTCTGGCCAAAAAAAAAAAAAAAATAGGAAAAAACAAATCTATTTGGCCCCGAAAGCGTGCGCCAAGTCGATCAAGATATTAGCCAGTGAGTAAATGGGCTTTAATTGTGTTCTAAATTAATGCAATTAATTAAATCAAAATCAATTAACAAGAGAGAAATCGTAAGATAAGTACAAGATATAAGATAATGGTTACTTCAAGTGATATTTAAATTATATATTTAATATATTTTCACTTGGACCAGATATTGCCGCTTTTAGGCCACACTTTTGTGTGACTGCTGACTCTGAAACTGACTCCTGGCTTGGCCTAATTTGGCCAGAAAATCGGCAGGAACAAAGGCCCGGAGAAGGTCTCTTTGATCAGGATCTGGGCTCCCTGGTCAGCTGGACCAAAGGGAATCCAGTGCCGGGCAATTAGGCTGCCCGCTTGGATTTGACATCATTAGGCCCAGGGAATTGGATCGGATCGAACTGCAGGACCTGGTCCGGCTTTGAACCAGGCCGAAAGGCCAACTCATTAGCTTGCCAATGGCCGAAATTCAGTTGCAGTTCCAGGAATTGCACAAGCAACAAAAAGAAAAACACACCGAGGGCACTGAGCAGAGAGTCCTGGGGAAACACGAGCAAATTCATTCAGCAATTGCACTAATTACACAGTCAAGTGGCGCGGCAGTCGGCAGGTCAGTTCATTCATAGGACGAATCCATTTATCACTCGAAACTTCGGCTGCCTGCTGCGTTTAATTAGCCTCAAAGGCAAAAGGAGGCACAGGGCCGGTACAGGGAGCCATAGGCGGCCATAGACATGGTAACAATTGCTATGACAAATTGCCAGGATTGTCGAGGGCTATGCCTGCAATTTGCTGCACCAGCAGCAGCCTCAAGAGCAATTTTGTAATGAAATTAATTGAACTACGGACGGAGCGACCAGCAGGCACTCCTGTCTATCCGGACTTGCTCCAATTTCTGGTTGACGCCCCAAAAGGAAAAATAAAACGTAGGAAATCTAATAAATGTTGGGCACCCGTTGGGCATCCTTTTGACACCTGTTTGTTGTCCTGCGGTTGCCTAGGACCTCTGAACTGGCCTCCGCCGTGGCTGAGGCTGAGACTCGACCAAAAACTGTCTACAAATCATTCATCATCGGTCTCTCGTCGGATCCTCCATTCTGACCCCGGCAGCAACATTAACTTTTAGGACTCCGCTCCTTTGGCAACTTCACTCATCTTTCATATAAATGATTTCTCCGTTTCGTTCCTCGTTCTACCTCCTTTATTCCTGTGGCTGTGTCTGTGTCCGTTTCTGTTTCTGTTTTTTTTTTTTTGTTACTAACCCATAATTATGCGTCTTGTGACCCATTCCGCGCTGCCAGCGAGAAATGCAAGGCGAGCTGGGCCGCTGGAGCGAGGGGGAAATGGGAAAAGGGGCGAGGTATTAAATAAAAAGGGGCTGCACTTTGGCTGCTGCTGCTGCTGCTCTTGCTGCTGCTCCAAAAAATACTCGGAATTTCCAGATACATATATCACTGAGTGCGAGACTCAAGGATGTGGCCAACGTCAAATCCGAATCCGAATGGCCGCCAGGAGCCCAAAAGCGGAGCAGGGCCAACAAATGATCTGTCTGCCAGCCTACAGGTGCAATTGAGGAGGAAAGGAGGGCTGGGCCCAGCGAAGAAGCTTCTTCTAATGCAGAAGAATTCAGAAACCGAACTTTTGGCCACTTTGGAACGTGGGAAAGTATGCAATTTTGGCTAAAACCATAAACTAAAGGTATACAAAATGTATTAAATTTGGTTTAAGCTAAAATATATATTCACTTGATATTATTTAATGTAAATAAAGATTTTTAACAATTTAAATAAACCCAAACTGAAGACTTCTATCAAGAAAGAGCTTGTCTGATTAAAGGCCTTTACATTTTAACCTGAGGTTAAGGTACAAGTTACAAGAAATAAACTTATAACAAAGCTTTGACATTTAGAAAATATTACAATATTATTAACACAGAAAAGTAAACAGAAATACATCATATATGTAGTTGCAAGACTTTAATTTATTCGCAGGTTAAGGATTTGTTATTTTAAGCTTAAGGTTAAACCTAAATTTATATTTATATTAGCCCAATGTCCAGCAAAGCTTTGACCAAAACAAAATATTACAATATTCTTAACATTGTCAGAAATGCAGCATACTCGTATAGCGTAAAATTGTTAAATTTAACCGCAGGTTAAGAATTTCTTATTTTAAACCTAAGGTTAAGCATAAATAAATATCTACATATGTATATTAGCCCAATTTCCAAGGCATATAAATTAACATTAATAATCAGGAGTTAGTTAATAATCGCTATTTAATTTAATTGCTTAGGTAAATCAGAAGTATGTTGCTTTACACTTTTATTAACCAAAAGTTAAGAAATAAAGTTAAAAAAAAACAAACATGAGATGCATTTTTAAGTTAACAAAAAAAAAAATAATTAAGCTCAGCACTTGAGCTTCCATGTCCACTCGATTACCATTTTCCGAGTCGTGTGAAAATGTCGAGGGAAAAATATGGTTTAGTTTTAATTATAATTGATTTCGGCTGCAGCCTCCGCGCCCCGCCACCGAATGGAAATCGATTAATGAAGCCCGAAGGAAATTAATAAAACCCATTTTTCGAGCCACCGATTCCCAGTGTTGGCCCAGAGACCTGGCGCCACTTTGGGCCGGCGCATAATTAACCAAACAAAGAGCCGCACAAGCCGTTAAAGTGTCGAAGTTGAAGTAGGAGTCCAAGCTGCAGACGGATTCGGACTGCGCAACTCTGCTTGGCTCAAAGAGTCAGTCAGTCAAAGGGGCAACACAAAAGATCGGGCCGAAAAAATAAAGGAAGAGAACAAAAATCACTATTTTGAGAGCCGAAACCAAAAAAAACCAATTCAAAAATGCGGCAAAGTACAAAGGCGAGGAGAGCATGAGGATTGGAAACTGTAACGAAACGAACTCTAAACCTAACCACCTACATACGTTCCAAAATTGATCGCTGCCCCTGATGATGATGAGCATGATGATAATGATGATGGAGGACTCCAGAAAACAGAACAGAAATCATTAAGTGTGATTAAAATGCGCGAAAGGATGAAATGTTTTTCCCCCTCAACAAAAACTCAATCAATATAACATTTTTCACTTTTGTTTTCAAGCCCCGAAATTGTGTGGGAAATTAACAAATTTGCCCATTTTGATGAGGGTTTGAGAAATGGCCAGGGAACTGAACGGGGCAAGTGCATGCAGCTCCTAAAGGGGGTTTTTCAGGCAAAAGTAGTATTAGGGATTATTACCTGAAAACCCTGAAATGCATTCCATTACATAATAAAACAGTGTTGTTGTTGTTGCACTGTTGTTGAATTGTTGAAACTAACTCTTATTTTCTTAAAAATATGTATAATTATTTTATTTAGTTATTGAAAAAAGTCAAGGTAAGAGTTGTACATTTACTTCATTTTGTTCTGAGAAACATTTTAAGTAAGCGTTTTCCATTAACATTTGAAACATTGGTGAACCGTTGGAGAATAATTGTTGAACGTTTTTTTTAGCATAATTGTGACTCTTTTAAAATGTTTTACATAAGAATGTTTAAGTAAGCGTTTTCCATTAACATTTGAAACATTGGTGAACCGTTGGTGAATCATTGTTGAAAGCTTTTTTTTTTTGCCTAGATGTGACACTTTCTTAAATGTTTTACTTAAGACTGTTTATACATATAATAAAAGTTGTTCTTATACAAATTCCTAAAGACTTTGCTAAACTTTTTAAAGACAAAATGCGGCTCTTTCTCTGGCATGGTTTTAATTAATACTAAAGCTGGTGTAGCGTAATTTTTCGCAATTTGAGGTCTCCTTCTTTGCATTTGACTCACATCCCCTCAACGTTTTGCACTTGGGACAAATGCAAATAAAGCAGCAACTTAAATATATCATTTCTTTGGCTCGTTGCTGTCGTGGTCTCTGTGGCTGTTGTTGTTGGCCGTGGCAGCCTGTAATTAGCCGCAGACGTTGCCTGCCATTTGCCTTCATCTCTGACTTTCTGGCTTTCTGACTTTCTGGCTCCCTGTCCCCATCAACCATTCCCCATTCCATTGCCCCTCTTTATTTTTTTTATTTTTATTTTCTTTTCGTTGTTTTTTTTGGTATCTTCAGCTGCCGGCGCAAGTTTCTAAGTTTTCAAATCCAAGTCAAGACTTTGGCCGAGGCTCAAGTCCATGGCCAAAAGTTGCTTCTGCCGGCTCTCGTCGCGAGTTTTTGACGTTGGCCGTTTGACCTGCCAACTAAAAGTCCGGGCCAGGCTGCAGTTCTTGTCTCTCGACATGTTTTATTTTTTTTTTATTTTGTTGTTTTTTATAATTCTCTGCTGTGCTCTTTATTTTTTTTTTGTTTTTTGTTTGTAGGCGCAACTCGTAAAAGTCTAGACGTGATTGTATCACGATTTCTATCGCCATTTTTGTTGTATTTTCCCCATCTTCTCTTGTTCGCAAAAAAAAAAAATGCTTCGATTCGAGTTGATTTTTTACCACAGACCTCTGAGCCTGTGAAAAATTCCTGGGAATTCTTTGGCGAACTTTGGCGAACACAAAATATATAAATTTCTCATTAGCCACAAATGCGTGGGCCAACCAAACGGACGGAAGAGGAGCGAGAGCTCCAGTTCTTAATGAGTTTGGATCAAAAAATAATATTAGTATGCCGGGCAGCACCAGAAATCCAAACGGTAAACTTTGGAGTTTCAAAAAAACGAATCCGAGAATTTCGTATAAAAGTTTGAATCGTTTTTCCGCTCAACAAATTATTTATGAAAGGAAACATATTGAATTCTGTGAACCTTTATTAAGCATACGCCGTGGGGACGCAATTAGCCCCCGCCCCGCACACAAGTTTCCCACACACTCAAATATAATTAAAGACTTCGATAAAATGTAAATTTTTGAGGGAAATCGAACAGCAAACGGAAACATTTCGATTGAGTTGTCACGCCAAGCGAAAGGGTTCGAGAGGGTCCCGCGAGGCACAATAATCATTAATCAATAATGGGCCCCGGTTCGGGCCAGGTCCTAACCCCTTGGCGGCCATTGCGGAAAAGCGTATATACTTTAATTTATACAAATGACAAAATAATTAAAATTACCCAGCTAGGCCGGCCAGAGCGTCAACTAGGCCATATATCATTAGCTTAACAACAATGGCCAGTAGCCAGTAGCCAGTAACCAGAAACGAGGCACGAGCACGAAAGCCTCACCTGTGTGTGGCAGTCGTCTACCCTTGCCTCTTCTACCCTCCCTCACCTGTCGTCTCCGGCTAGCCCCCATCCCCTTCCTGGTGACAATCTCCATTATTGACAAATTAATTGTCACCTTTTAACAAAATGCAGCCAAGCGGCCAGTACGGGAATGCCAACAGTTAGTTCTCAAGCCCGAGCCAAGCCCTGGGCTGATTTCAATACAAATTACTGAACAAAAGAAGCACTTTCTTGGCCATTGTGCCGTTGAAATCACATAATTATGATTAGATCGGCCCATGTGCTGCCTAGTAAGTTTTCTAGTTCCTAACTAGTTTGAATAAAACGAAGCGCTAATACCTCGTCTTAAGAGATACTATCTTACAACTAAATATATATTAAATAAAATGAGTATCAGTAAAGAGAGAGATATGAAACTTGGCATGCAGATACATATAAATCTAATAAACTATTTGTCTAAAATACAAAATTGTATTATATCATTTAATATATATTTTACCCATATTTATATTTATATATAAACTAACCTGATTAGAGATATTATATACAGTTACCTGCTTGTTTTTAATAAGAAAAACTTCTTGAATTAAATTCTTGTAAGTATATTATAGCTTATAAAAATATATAATAAAATATACCGCAAAATACCCTGGACTTTTACCGCCCATTTTTTGGGGGCACAAAAAGCGTAAACGTCGAACACGTAAAACTTAGATTAGCGCCTTTTGTCGGCGCACAAGTGTCATTAGTTAGCGCAGGATACGGAATTCGGAATACGGAATATCGGATAAGGGACACAGGGCCCAGGAGGAGGTCGCGAAAGGCAGCCGGACTCGAGTTCTAATTAAATAGACACGACAATGGCACGAACCGCAAAGTTAATCATATTTTAATGTTCCAGCCAACCCCAAAGACCTCTTCTGGGCCCCGGGCTGCCCTCCTTGGCTAATTACAATAACAAGGCCAGGCTTGCGGCGAGTATTGTCATTAGTCAGGACTGCTTCTCGATAGCCATCGATGGCTCCTTTTCCTTCCGTTCGAGTCGAACTTTAACCTCTTTCTCTCTCTCTCCACCCACCTGGCTGTCACTCAATAATTGAAGAGCAAACAGGGAGCTCCGCGGGAATGTAATCTATCTAATGCAGTCATTAATTTCATATTAACAAGGTGTGGATGGTAAATTAAACGGGCACTGGCAAAAGGATAACGTGGAAGCAAGGAAGGATAAGGTGGTTTAAGCAGGACAAGGCAATACAGAAATATTCTTATAGAGTTTACAATAACTTAAGAGAAAGCTCCCGTCTATCTTTAGTTTTATTTTATTATTTGAATGGGAAACTATGTACTTAAAGTGCTTAAAGGGGACTCCTTGCTGGTCTGAATAGATGAAAAATGATGAGTCCCACTAAGTGAGTCATTTCCAGGGCATACGTTACTTTCTCCCTCTCGCTATCCTTTGGATAATTAGCTCGTCAAAGGATACAATTTTGGGCTGAAGTTCAAGTTACTCCCCATTTTCATTCATTAGTCCTTCTCAAGTTCAATTGCACTGGCTGCTATAGCCCCATGTCCTCGCACTTTCGATGATCCGAGGCGAGCTGAGCTGAGCCGAAAGATAAATCTACAAATGTCGCAAACGAATGCCACGTGACCTTTGACACATTAGTGTCAGTTGTTGATGTGTGTGTGTGTGTGTCTGTCCCAAAGGGGGGTGTCGGGGAGGAGTTTTAAAAACAGAAGGCTGAGCAAGAAATCCAAGTCAAAGGACAAACAGCACGACGAGGCAATTTACACAATTGTTGTCAAATTAAAGTGCATCCGCTTCGTTGGTCATTTGAAGCCAAAGGCCGTACATACAGTTGCTGCCAAAATACTAGCAGCATTAGGTATTTATAAAAAATATTTTAAAATTTTAAATCAATAATATTAGCTTGATTTATATATTATATGTATATACTAGAGCTGCTTAAGTCTCTTAAGAGAACAGATGTTTCTCCTATTTCAGTAGTGCCCGCGTACCTGACTCCCTACCCAGCACATTTCTCTGCTTGCCCTCTGCCGGCACATGTCCTACAGTCTGCACATAACGTAACCGTGACCGTTTTAATGTTTTGACTAAAACTAGAATTAAAGCTTCTTCAATATGTATCTATAGTTTTTAGCAATTTGTTTCTCTATAATGTCCAAGTATTCTTCTTAATGTCTAAATCGACTCGCCTGATGTAGCTAATTATTATTTGTATTTTTTTTTACTATTTTTTTGTTAGTTTAAATATAAATTTTCGTTATGTCTTAATTATATTACTTAGTATTTCCCAAGTTCTCCTTTAGTTACTCCCATTTATATTTTCAGAAAGAGGTTAATAAATCCCATTGTCTTGACCGCAACTGTAGGGCCCATCTAATGAGGCATCATGGGCATCATGTACGCTTCTCAAAAACAGTTTCAGCCTGATTTGGCCACAAAAAGGGAGCCAGTGACAATGTTGACGTTAATAAATTATAAAATGAAACTAATGACAAAACACATATAACGACCAAGGAGGAGGCGGCGGCGGCTGGTGGGTGGTTTTCTCGGTGGCTTTTCCTGCTTTCTGGGTGGTTTTTCATTGCTTTCTGGGTGGGATTTTAAAATCTCATCGCCGCCAGTCGCGACGGGGTTGGAAAGCAATTTGGACCGCGTAACGAGCGCAAATTGTTTGCCCCCCTCCCACACACACACAGAGACAATTTCCTTGGAGGCTGTAAAGCGATCTAGGAAGAACATTATCGCTGGCTCGGAAAATAGCCACGTGACCGGGCTGGAAAACATATTCGATGCACCCCGTTGCTGTGGCGAAGCATGTCCTTGATTATTGTTTCTATCCGGATTCCACTTTTCAGCACATTTTTGACAAGCTTTATGTGGGGACAAAAGGGATATTTGTGGGCGAAAACAGTAGAGTTAATTAATCAACGGACTTTAGATGAATATTTATGTATTATTTTTTTGTGGTTAAATATATGGTTTTTATTATAATAACAAAGAGTGGAAATTAGGTATTTCTATTAAGAGGAAACGAACTTATTTATTCGGTTCGGGGAGAAGAATAATATGATATAATATATTGAATAATAATATAATAATAATAAATGAATAGATAATATACAAGAATATATATTGATCTGTTTATTATTAATCTCGCTGGTTAAAGATCAGTAAGGAATTATTCTAATTAATTTAATTACTTCAAATTATCTATTAAAATCTTTTAAAAAATTTATATCATTTTACTTGGGATTTTTTATTGATTTAATTTGGTTATCTGTCTTTTTTAGCCTTTAAAAATATGGTTTAAATTTTAGATTTTGCAAGTAGAGTCTTCAATTAATTAAGCAGCGATTAAGACCTTGTTTAGTTTGTAAAACGAGTGATTATTATAATTTTTTAAATAATATATTTTATTAGATTAACCAATATTCAAGATAAATATATATTTTACATGATAAAAAGAGATTTTAAACAATAACTAGTACAAAATGTATTTCTTTGAAATCATAAAAATGCAATCCTTCAAAAAATTCCATTACAAAACCCTAAAAAACTATTAATTATTTCAGCTAAGTCAACAAGCTAGTAATATATTTTTGTTTAATATAAAACCCTGTGCCGCCATAAAGCATATCCTGCTCCATTTTCCGCCAGAACTTAAGCCCCTCGCCACCGCACTCATCTTATCTCTCTCTCTCCCTCTCTCTCTCTGGGCAATGATTTAATATTACTCATACGCCATGTAAGTTAATTAAAAATTCTTTCGAACATGAAATTAATTTTTTTGCCGGCGCGTAGCCCATTGCCACCCCACCCCGCCTCGGCCACGGACCACGTCGAGCCGGCTCTCACCTGGCCAGTTGATCTTTCTAGTTGGCTGGCACACCTGCAAGTGTCAGGGCTGCGCACTGGAGCCGGAGTTGGACTCCAAGACGGAGTTGGAGGCCTTTGGAGGAGACGTTGCGACGTCGTCGTCGTCGTTGAGATCCACACAATTCGATAGTGCAAAGTGTGCCGCAAAGAGGAAAAACGTAAAAAGGAAAATAACAACCAACCAACAACCAGCCGCAAAATCAAGAAATCAAGCAAAAATATTTTACAACGCAGCGCGCAGAGCGTTGCCACAAAAGCAAAGAGTAAAAAAAAAATGTATTAAAAAATAATTTCCAGAAATTGCTTTAATGCAAGCAGACTGCTTGCAGTCACCACGTGCCTTCTCTGTTTCTCTCCCGGCATATTGAGTATTCTCTGGCTTTTCTCCGGTGCCGGCGCACTTTATTAGATTTTTATCGGGCCCATGTTTAAAATGACTTGGGGTCTTTGGTATGTGCCCAGCGCCTGTGAGGAGCCTTACAAAATACAATAACAACAACAACAACAAAAAGACGAAACGGAATGGAACAACAAACTAGCGGCCGAGTTGCAACTGCCACACAACTGTGGCGGAAAAACATGGCCACAACTGGGCGGCGAGGTGCGGCCGAGAAGTTGTCATCTTTAGGGGGTCACAGGGCATGAAGTTCTTATACCTTAACCAAGAAGCTAAAGGAAAAAAGGGAATATAATTAAGAATAAAAAAGATTACAAGCCGTTTTAAATACCTAGAAAAAAAGTACTGCCAAAATATTCTATGTTATATCAATATTCTATAAAAAAAGAATAAAATGATTACATTTTTACAATGCCTGAAAAATAAAAATACTACCAAAATATGCTATATTATATCTATATTCTTTAATAAAGAATACAAATATTAGAAACGGTTTTTAATACCCACAAAAATATACTTTTATATACTTTTCTTTGAGCTCCTTGACAGGACCTGCTTTTACCTGAGACTCCTTGGGAGGCTCACTTGCTCACTTCCAGGACCTGCTTTTCCCTGAGACTCCTTGGGAGGCTCGCTTGCTCACTTCCAGGACCTGCTTTTCCCTAAGACTCCTTGGGAGGCTCACTTGCTTACTTCCAGGACCTGCTTTTACCTCAGACTCCTTGGGAGGCTCACTTGCTCACTTCCAGGACCTGCTTTTCCCTAAGACTCCTTGGGAGGCTCGCTTGCTCACTTCCAGGGCCTGCTTTTCCCTGAGACTCCTTGGGAGGCTCACTTGCTCACTTCCGTGACCTTCTTTTCCCTGAGACTCCTTGGGAGGCTCACTTGCTCACTTCCAGGTCCTGCTTCTACCTCAGACTCCTTGGGAGGCTCGCTTGCTCACTTCCAGGACCTGCTTTTCCCTGAGACTCCTTGGTAGGCTCACTTGCTCGCTTCCAGGACTTGCTTTTCCCTGAGACTCCTTGGGAGGTTCACTTGCTCACTTCCTACCGTTATTATCCTCAAGTTGGAGATGCATTTAGAAGACATCAAGCGGCGCAAACGCTCGACAAATTGCATTTAAAATGCGAAGAAGCCCTGGGGCCTCATCGACGCGTCGTAATCTACGACTCATCCAATTTGCTGACACCCATCAATCAAGGCATCAAGCTCAAATCGCTGAGTGCTCGCTCAGCTGGGGATGGGGGAATGGGCGGATAGGGGGGGATGGGGTTCAGAGGGCGGGGGTGGGCGTTGAACAAAATGATCGCCGGTTCATGCGCTCAATTGAGCATTCAATCAATGCGCACGCCCCAACGCCCAGAGAGAGTTTTTTCCTTTATTTTGATTTTGGTTCGTTGCTCGACTCAGCGGCTTTTGTTTTTGTTTTTTTCTCTTGTTTTTTTTTTTTTGTTTTTTGACTATCCAGCAGCTGGCACAGTAGTCGGGCGTAGAGATGGCAGCGTGACAGAGTCGTGACTCGTGATCAAAGATCAAAAACTAGCAAAGATCTGGCCTAGACTGAGCCTTATCTTTATTTGTTTATTATTCTTAAAAAAAAAAAACAAAACAGGTTTATCATTTTTTATAAAAAACTAGTTCATTTTATTCCAAAATAATTTTTTTTCATATAAATATTAATTAATTTAAACTTATCTGGTTTCTTATTAGAAAATAAGGTTTTTTATAGGTTAAAGATGCTTGATGGCTGCGTAAAACGGCAAACAATTGCTTCCTTTAAAACAGTGTGGTTCACGTTCCTTTTAGCAAAGTTCTCTGCCCGGTCTCTGCTCACACCAAAAGCGTAAGCTTTCGTTACTTGAACAAATGTAGTTCTAACATGTCAATTTATGGGCTGGGCACCACTGCTTTAGAGCGCAGGCAGCAACAAGAGAGCATCGGCTCTCACACGATCTCTCTCTCTCATGCTCTTTGATCAACCTTCGGCAAGCTTCGTGTGCTTCATAACTCTCGTGAGCACAGCCTGAGCAGCCCTGCTGTCGATATCGCCTCCCTTCGTGTCACGCACGTACCACCAACTGGCGGTACTACCGATGCTTTCCTGTGGTGGCACCATCGTCTGACATTCAATTAGGCCCCGCAAAGAAAGCGACGGCTGCCTCCTGCAATCTGAGAGATCTCCGGTGGGTGTTGCACTTCACTGGTTCGCTGGATTGGTGCGCCGCTTCGGTGGCTCAATGGATTGCTGGTTTCGGGGATCCCGTGAATCGCTGGATCGCTGGATCGGTGAATCGGTGGCTGTTGCACCAAAACTGCACCTGTACATAATTTGCCTATTCACGTATCGACGGCGTCGGCGTCGGCGGCTTTTGAAATCAAATTAACAGCCGCAACGGGCCACGTATAGAGAAGAGAGACGCCTTGGACTCTTGAAAGAAATCCCACCGTTTTTTTTTTCTGTCCGGTCATCTTTACATCAGCAGTTTTGGTGCGCAAAACTTAAAAGCATTTTGAGTGCGTCTTTAACAGAAGCTCCGCAGTGTCCCCGATCCTCATCGCCATCCCAATTCCCTTCACCCCTCCTTGGGGCACATTATCAAAACTGCGGCCCCTTGTTGATTGATGTCAAGTTAAAAGTAGCGAAAGCAAAAGTCCAGTCGGCGGCACCTTATCGCTCCAAGATCGAGGATGCCGTCATCGTCATCATCATCATAATCGCTGGCCATATTCCCAAGGCACTCTTCTGGGCAACGTCAAGGTCGATTCTGGGCTAAGGAAGGGTTTTTTCTGATGCCACAAAGACTTACAAATTATTGACTAGCCATAGGTTAAGTTTAAAAAACTGATTTTTCTGGAATAATTTTGGCAAGACCACATGTAAAGAGACTTACCGAAAATTGCCAAAAAAAAAAAAAGAAAAAATTCGCCCTGCGAAGTGGCACAAAATTCAACTGGCTGGCAAAAGGTAGAAGGAACGGCCCTCCGTTGCGCAGCTACTTATTTCTAAGAAATAAAAACCGCCTGGGCGTGTCGCCTCCGCCTGGACCGCCCCTGAATCCAGAATCCAGGAGAGCCCAGCAGAATCGTAAGCGGAATCCAGCCCGGGAATATATAATATAACCGGAGTTGCAGAAGTTGGCTGGCAGCTCAGCTCGCTTTGATAGGCCTCTTTGGCCCTTTGGCACTCATGCGCGCCACTTTCAATAAAACACCCACTTTTCAGGGACGTTACCTCACCTCTCCCTCCACTTAACCCAGCCAAATAAATAAAGAAGGGTATTCCCCATTTAATAAGAAGTTTGTAAGAAGATTTAAATAAATTTCATTTGGGGAAAACGAAGCAAATACTGCTAAAAAGGTTTAAAATTACCCTTAATCTTTAAGCACATTATTTGATATACTTATAACTAATAGAAAGGATATTCGAACTTCGGTCTTTCAATATGTATATAATTTTGTTTTCTCTTTTTTTTTTGGCAAAGTCAGTGGAAAGACGAGGAAAAAAATGGCACACAGAGCGTCGGGTGAATGAGCAACCCTTTTTAGATTAACTGACTTCTTACGCACTTGGCCCTGGGAGACTGTGAACGGGATAGGGGGTGGATTCGAGGGGGTGGAGCCAGCCGAGACAGAGGAGAAGACAGTCTGGCTGTCTTTGTGGCTTTCGCTTTCATTCGATATTAAAAGCGGCCCAATCATTGAAGCCATCTTCTAGCCAAGCGAAGCCCAAAATACTCTTAACAAGAACTAAAGGGTTTCTTAACTTAAAAAAACAG
>JAEIIG010007397.1:0-14296 GCA_018904695.1 Drosophila parvula | reverse complement strand
TAGTGAAATCTTTAAGCTTCACGGCGCGAGCTAGGAATTCATTTTATACACATGGTTTCAAGGTGTAATTTTCTTAGAATTCTTCGTAGATTCCGATTATGGGGGACGATTTACAGGATTTTTTGGACAGGAACAAATTGACCCGCCCTATTGTATACCCTTGCAGTTTGCATTTGACCCAATCATTCCTATGACAGATCTAAAAACACGTCAGTCATCTCAATCCGACATTCCGATCACCATATAATCAATAGATTCCTGGAATCAAGTTTTTTTACATTAAACTTCTCGAGCTGAAAACATGTACATATTTGTTTTACGTCTTTTTGATGAATTTCATATTGTAACGGGAACAGTGTTATAGAAAAGTCACCTGGACATAATTAAAATAATAAAGAATTTATAATTAAAATAATGTTATTAGTTTTTGCCATTTTACCAAAAACTTCTTTAATATATCTCTATTAAAAAATTTGTAACCTCTTAGCTTTAGTATGGAACCGTTTTACTTGCATATCACTTGATTTTTTGAAGATTTTTTTGTCGGAAGTGAGGACGACGAGTTGCTGATGCCCAGACGGGGCGAATCATCTTAAGAAACATCGGAGATCGACGAAGATGGGTTTGCTGCAGGTCGGTCTAGACCCGAGGACAGGCCAGTTTGACCCAGTTGGACCCCACTAAAACACGCAAGAAACGACGGCAAGGAAAGCCTCTAACTCTTGTGCAAAGATTAGCCGAGTCTGCTTGATTTTCGGCCAGATAGACGTCGACAAATCTCTATTCCTTACGGTGATCGTAAGAATTTGAGGAGTACAATACTGGTTCACCCTGAAGCCTTCTAGCGAAGCATTAGCGAAAACTAGAGACGGTCCGCCTATGGCAGCAAGTAATCAGATCAGCGAGTAATTTAAGCGTTCTCTAGCGCTTCTTAGCGAACTATGTCCCGAAGCTAACCCTTAAGATAAGACTAGTCCACGTCAGGGATATTCCGAGGGGACCCAGAGCACGCATCTGGTTACCAACCGGACAAACTCACCTCGACAATAAACCAGCTATTTTTGCTGCAGCCTAAAGCAGCGGACTACAAGGTTTGGTACAGCAAAAGAAATAACCGGGCGAAATAATAAGAAAAGGTTGCTGCCACCAAGAAGCTGTTGGTCAACGACGACATAGGTATCTCTTGACTGTACGTTCATCAGCATCGACGCAGAAACTAGTGCAGCACGCAAGTTCAAGACAATATCACGACCTTTCTTCGCAAGTACGGAATCGGACCTATAAAAAAAAGAACCATGGGCCAGGGACAAGCAAAATGCAACATTTTTTTTATGACTGCGGATCACGGTGGTGGGGGTTGTCCCTTTTTTTTGTCTCGATGCGCTGTTGCTTCTTGCTTGGTTGAATGCATCGTTAAGAGGTGTTTCTGTTTAATGTTAAAACACAGAGACTTTCTTTCATGTGATGTATGTACATATGTTAGTCGTCCGATCCGACCAGCTTTGACTTACATACATGTATGTATGAATATACTACCTGGAATAAAAAGAAGTAAGGAGAGGCTAGTTTACTAGCTTACGGACATATTAAGATTAATTACTGATTAAGAAAATCTAAAGAAATAATATACTGCATGGATATACGAGTATGTACACATTTTAAGATTACGGGGGACACAAATGGTATACATTTATCTTGCAAAGCTTATCAGAAAATACATAGTCCTTGTATACATAGTCCAAAGCAAACCCCTTGCTTTACCTGTCCATTATTTATTTATTTTACGGTTGGATTTATATGTATATGTTTATTTTGTTTTGGCCAAAATCCATCTGGTAACCATATATGGAATAATGTTAAATACACTTCGCCTCCGTTCACTGCTGCAGTGCAACGGAGTCCGATCGCCAGTAAATCATTGCATCGCCGGCCAGGATGTCTCGCTGTGGACTATCCGCCGCCACAAGTGCAGCTGCTTCACTCTGGATAATGTAAGTCCATTAAGTAAGACAGGATCCAAATAAAAAAAAGGAATTCTTAACTGAAACGGCTATAATTCTACAAGTTATTGGCTTGCCAGTGAGACAAGAATTTCGTTTGTAAATACGACAGATAAATCGCTATAGCATCCCCATCTCCGGCAGCCGTTCAAGTGCTACAAACTGGAGGTAGGCCCGTCATTGGATGTGCAACTGTCCCGCGACGACGCCCTGGTCATGTACACCCAAATGATGGAGGGGCGACGGTTCGAGCAGATGTGTGGCAACAACTACAAGCAGAGGCTGGTCCGTGGCTTCTGCCATCTGTACACGGGCCAGGAGGCAGTGGCCGTGGGCATGAAGGCCAGGCTCCGCAAGCAGGACTCGGTGATAACATCGTATCGCTGCCATGTCTGGAGCTACTTGATGGGGGTTCCGCTAGACGAACTGATGGCTGAGCTGCTTGGCTTCCGCACTGGTAGTAGCCGGGGCAAAGGGGGCTCCATGCATATTTTTGGTGAGCACTACTACGGCGGCAACGGGATCGTCGGGGCCCAGGTGCCCATCGGCACCGGTGTGGCGTTAGCGCATAGCTATCGGAAGGACGGCGGCGTCTGTATCTCCTTGTATGGCGAAGGCGCATCCAATCAGGGACAAGTGTTCGAGTCCTTCAACATGGCCAAGCTCTGGAGCCTGCCCGTCATCTTTGTATGCGAAAATAATAACTACGGCATGGGCACCAAGGCGGAGCGCTCCTCCGCCATGACGGAATACTACAAAAGGGGCCAGTACATACCCGGGCTGTGGGTGGACGGCAATCAGGTGCTGGCAGTTCGCAATGCCACCCAGTTTGCGTTGGACTACGCGTTGGAGCACGGACCCATTGTCCTCGAGATGGTCACGTATCGGTATGGGGGCCATTCGATGTCCGATCCGGGCACATCGTATCGCACACGGGAGGAGGTTGAAGAGGCGCGGCGGACAAAGGATCCGATCAATAGCTTCCGAAAGCTGATCCTTGAGTTGTGCCTAGCCAGTGAGGAGGAACTGAAGGCATTGGATGACAAAGTTAAGAAGTATGTTGATGGCGAGTGCAAGAAGGCGCTAACCGGAAAGGAGGCGGACCTGGAGGAGCTATATGCCGATGTCTCGTCAAAGAACTTAGAGCCCAAGATTCGCGGTGTGTCTGGCTATAATCTCGACCACATTAAGTTGGCCGATGTGTGCTTTGGCAAGCCAAAGAGGACTCCTCCCAGCGAGATAAACGACGTTCCCGTGGGCGATGCCGTTTTAACTGCCAAAGTCAAGGTGGAGGATAAGGCTTCCAAAAACAAAACACTGGGTAAAGATGCCAAGCCGGGAAAGGATGACAAGCCGGGAAAGGATGCCAAGCCCGTGAAAGATGCTATGCCTAGAAAGGATGGTAAGCCTGGAGAAGATGCCAAGCCGGAAAAGGGTAACATACCTGGAAAGGGTGGTAATCCTAAAGAAAATGCTAAGAGTGAAGGCAACAGCAAGAAAGGAAATGCCACAATGGTGATCAAAAACAAGGTCAAGGATGTCCCCAAAACGCCTTCCAAAGAAGAAAAGAGCACAGTTTCAAAGGCTCCAGAAAAGCCTGTGGTTGCACCGAACACCACCACAAGTCCAGAAGCTGCTCCAAAAAAGTAGTATCCGTAACGCAATCTGTATCAATTGAACGCTTTAGTTTGCACATTTTCAAGCACTTCATAATGTTACATCGAAATTGTTTGGAAAAAATTTCAAAATGTTGTTGTATTCAAAAAAGTTTGAAATTTTAAAATCATTTTAAAATAAATGACGTGTTATTTAAAAATCAATTGTTATCAGAAATGCATAATAGTAATGTCTAGAAAATTGACTGTGAGCATTGTACTAAGCTTAGATTAATGTTCCCTCATACATAGTATATTCCGACAAGTTCATAAGATAGAAATAGATCAATGCATAGAAACATAGCATCAAAATATAGAAATAGATCAATGGATGTTAAATCCTAGAGGAGCTTCGTCATAAATCACAATCTGCATTGTCCCTTTCATTTATTTATGAAATCAACAATGGATGGCCACAGCTTTAGTCTAAACTTGGCTTCCGATTAAAAATGTACAGGTGCTAATAGATTGCTAAAATATTTGCTCATAACCTTATTTGGTAATTGTATAAGTGCTTTAATAAATAATTTATTCATCGTTGGATCGATTACCACTCGTACCGTCCAGCTGGCTTCGTTGCCGCCCGTCATAGAATTTAAGACCAGCGAAATGCTCAATATCCCGAATATCGGATATAAAAGAGCGCAGATCCATTTCCTTGACATCGGCATTGGGTACGACAAAGCCCTCCATAATAGGTGAGGAGTCAGCGTCAGCGGTTTGCTCGATGATGATAATTTTGAAGAAGTGAGTCGGTACTGCCACAGTATTCATGCCCATGACGTGATGGTGCACCGCCCAGTTTCGGAATGAAATCCTCTGAGGCATGAATAGAGGACCAGTGTACACATATACCGATCCATACTTTTGCGCCAGTTCCCGGACATATTTCTCTAAACGCCTCCAAAGGTGGTTTTTAAGGTCCCGACAGATGGGTATTATGTTTGGGAATTTGTAGGTCTCAAGGAACCTTTCAAAGTTGCATTTGTAGTTTTGAGGAGAGGCCATGTGACCTCCGACCCAATCGCTATTGCGAAAGTCTCGCATATTTGGACTGAAGGTTGCCGGAATGGAATGATCCGGTATATATTCATCCGGCTTATGATTAGTCCTTAGATCCGTTGTCCGGCAATCATTTTTAAGGTGCTCACACACCCAATGGGCAATTCGATTTCGGCGATCATAAGAGAGTACAAAATTGTGATACACACGTATTTCATCCATTCCCGGAAACCCATACTTCATAATACTTTCCATGTGCTCATCGTCGTAATCTGAAGTATCTTCTTGCTCGGGTAATAATGGCATGAAGGGGAGCTAAGGTAACTCTCAATCTTATTTCGTTCTCTTTGTTTTTAATCGGACTTACAATTTTGTTAACCTGCGTAAGATTCCACAAGCCAAGTTTCCTAAAAATTGATTCACTGCCTTGGACCTGAGATTTACTTCTTGGACTCCTCTTACTTTTTTCTTTTTCCGTAGTTGTTTTCCCAAGGAATGATAGCTGCGATTCTGAATGATTGAATATTTACACATTTCCCCTCATATTATGCGTCTTACCGCCTTAAATATGCTCCGGTGGGATTGGAATATATATGGGTCATCAAGCATGAGAGTTCTCATTCTCCTATACGATATATTTTGCTGTGCAAGGGCACCGAGCATAAAACAGATCACTCCCGTTAAAACAAGCAATGTTGCCGTAGCAAACATTATTGCGCGGAGGAGTTTCCAACTATTAAGCAGATATCAAGACATTTGTTCCCAAAGTTTTTGGATAGTGGGATTATCAAATTTATTACCGAAAAAATACATTTTCCTAATTTATAATATCTACATAGGAAAGACGTTTCATATTGACAATTAAGGAAAGAGTGTTGGATTGTTGTTAGTACGCTCGTTTGTAAAATATAGTCATACAAATAGGTTGTTCTTTGCCAGATCGTCTAGGCTAATGTTGTTCATGCAAATAGCAGAGGAATTTGTGTGAGGACATCATATCATTCACATACGTAAGGGTTTCGATCACACGGCACCATACACAAACAATTTTGCACTTTCTTCATTCTGTCCCCAATGTATCGTAATTTGTTTTTGTCTTCTCTCTACACTGAATGAGTGATGATTTCGGAACAGTACCTTGTATGGATTTTATGAATAAAATGGGGCATACGGAACAGGAAGGTAGTCCCATCAGGTAAATGCAATTTTTGGGGATCTACTTATTGAAAAATGTGACGTGTTAGAAAGATTCTGACGCCTAAATCTAGGAAACCATTTTATTCGTAGATGAAAATCTGCGATTTGAGGAGCTGTTTCTTTCTTCTGCTGGCTGTCTGTATTTCATTTAGTACCTAGTATAGCATTAAAAAAAATATTCAAAATAAAATAAATTTAAGTTTTTCATTCAAAGCGTTTTCTAAGATGTTACCATGGAAATTTTGTTACTTTCCTTTGGAGTGGCATTGCTTACAGCGATCGCACTTGTTGCAGGACTTGTCAGTAGCACATCCGGTGCATTTAGCTGATCTTCCACTAGGCGGGGGGCTAAAGTGACCAACAAAAAGAAATCCATGGATGCTGTCGAAGATTGCATAAAAGAAGGGCCTGTTGGCATGGAAGACCTTTGGCAGATTCCGAGGGGCCAGGGACCTTGTGGTTGCTGCCACAGCTAAAGGTTGGGTTAAAATGGAAAAATGTATTCTTTCTGTCCCCCAGTTTCATTTCAAACTCACCTGTGGTGGCTGCAGCCTTGGTGCCCGTTTCGTTCACCTCAATGAAGGTTTTGTGTATAATCTTGGATACAGAAAGCGACTCGCCAGAACTCAAGATTTCTCCGAGCTCTGCCTGATCGTCGAATATGCGGCTCATATCCATCTATGAGTAGTCAGAATAAATGCAAATCTTATAATAAACAAGTGGGAAAGCAATAGTAGAGTGTGCTCGACTATGAGATACCCGGTACCCAAAGCGTTGCTCATTAAATTAAATCACAAATGCGCGATAACAGCTATCGTCGTCCTTTTTGACAACACTAACACTATTTCTTAAATCATAAATTGGAATATCGCAAATAAGATGAAAATATGTTTTGAGAATAGTAAGGGTATAATTTTTTCCGAAGAATTTTTCGTTTGTTTTTATAAGGCAATGGTCCAGAAATTCGAATCGGTATAATCATTAAGCTTGCTGAGAAACTGAAAGATTAGTTTGCGATGAAAGGGACATACGGACAGGCGGACAAGCGAACGGACATCGTATATGGCTAGATTGACTCGGCTGGTGATGCAAATGCCTGTTACTAAGTTTTAATTTGAAACTAATTTGTGTACCAAAGTACTCTATGGGTACCAGGTGAAGAAACCATTATACTTTTACTTATCTGACCATTTTAAATGTATTAGATAGCTCCTGTTGAAATTCGGCTTGGAATTTTGGAATTTTCACGTCAACTTGTGCCTGGGTCATTTTCGATGATATGAACTCCATTGACGTGCCAGCCAGCTTCTTCTCTAAGTCCGTAAGACTGGACTTCTCGTCTGGCAGGAGGATGATCATAGCCAGGTTGCACGCGCTGTAGTCTAGCCTGAGGGCAGTTGCCTCCAGATGAGGCAGTTCCCCAAAGAAGAACCTATGCGTTGTATGCATCATAGATACGGTGATCGGCTGTTTTGGATCCAAAAAGAACTGCTCCTCGTTGGTGTCTCCCGTGTTGAATTTGATGGCCCACTCCCCCTTGAAGTAAATGGCATTGACGAGCACTAGACGAGTGTCGCTTGATAGGACATTGGGGGTGATAATGTTCTGGATCAGATGGTTGGTCTGGGAGTCTACCCAGCCGTTTATGTCGTCTGCCGCTTGTTCACTGCCGAAGTTGATCTCCATGGGCCTGGCCTGAAACTTCTTCTCCAAAAGGCTACCGAACTGCTCGCTAACCTCGAGGCCCTGCATCAGATACAGCCTGTTGGCCATTTTCAGAGTACTACACTGTTTGTAGGCCTTGAGGACTGCCTCGAAGCATTTGGCTATGCTCTGCACGTCGTCAGTACTGAACCGCAGACCCTGGTCCAGTTCCACGGCAGTGGCCGATCCCTCCGTTGCCCCCATTCGCAGCATGCCCGCAGAGGTGCGGATGGACAGCGGGGAGCATACGACATTTTGGTCGGGATTCGCTTGTGCGAGCTGGTCGTGCAGATGGAAGGCGAATTGCTCCAAGCCCCTGGCAAACTCTGCCTCATGCATTGTAGAAGATTCCGGTGGCTACTGAAATGGCGTTCAATTTAGATTCATTGAGAATTTTTAAAGATGTTCTCTCTGTAGGTAGATGGAGCAAGGCACACTCATTCTCTGGCACGGTTCTCCGGCTTTGAATAATTATTGTAATTGGACGTGCGATAGGCTGGCTTATCGGCGAGGTCGGGATGTGCTTCTGCTGGCACTTAGCTAATCAGGTGGCACTCTCTTTCTCTCCCCGCAAGGCACCTGGCATTCTGCTGGACTCTCTGGGAATTTATCTAATCGGGGCGTTCTTCGTTCAGTTGTGAGTCACTGCCGATGGTTCCGGACGTCAGTTAGCTCCGCACCGTCTGGCAGACACCTCGCACCTGAACGCACGCTCGATCCTCCTCCGATTTTGATTGTTTTTTCCGGTGTAAGTAATCATCGATCGTTATCAGAAGCGCCACTATGAGGTCGGAGACGCGCCCTCCCTGTTTTCATCCTATCAAAGTAGCTTATCAGTTCGTTTTCTAATAAAGATTCGTTTGAGTTTCTTGTGTGCCTTTATCTGACAAATCAAAGTTGCACTATTTAGAAGATTCACAAAGAGTTGGGGTGAAGACAATCGACTTACGAGTATGTATCTGCACGAAGGCTAAAAATAGGAAAAAAGAGCAGAAAGCCACGCACATGAGTATTTTGTTGTGTTCCCTTCCTTATCATTTGTCCCGGCTTTTTAATCATTTAATTAGCGTCTATGGCGTGCTAAAAAGACATTTATATTAGAAATGTAAATACTGAGGGAAAAACCCAAATGTGCAGCTAAACTATCAAAACAAAATAGTTTACAAATTGTTTTTGCCGGTTCGAGGTCAAGTTACAAGTTACAGAACAAGAAAAACTCTGTTTTTGTTTATTTCTAATAGATAGGTACATATTTCGGCTTTATCTTCTTATTATGGAACATCTTAAATACTTAAAATCTTATAGTAAATTGTTATGAGAAATTCAGAATACAAAACTTTAAGAGAGTCCGATTTTTTGTTTAGATGTAAAAACGCATAACTATTACGAAATTTGATCAATTTTGAGGTAGAAATTCAAAAAGCAATCAAAAAAAATGACTAAATAAAGACACAAAAATAAAGTCAATATTAATTTGTATATCTGCCAAATTTTCTTAATATGTTCATTGATAATTCCTTATTCGAATTAATTAGCTGCTGCAAGCGCGTTTAATCAACAAACAACAATTCTTAATATGATTCTTATGCACTTTGTATGATATTTAGAAATTTTAAATTGGAAAAGCCACAAGGATAAGATAGATGGATGATTAATCTATCTTATCCTAGATGTATTCCTCGACTATCTCACTTGGTATACAAGTTATTTATTTTGCCAGAAATTTACAGAAATGGCCCACTCGCCGTAGAGTTTAATATTTTTGATACTGGAAAAACTATTTCTTATTTCCAATGAAGTATAAAGGTCGCCAGAAATTCTTCTAGAGAATAGTTAAATATGCAATATCCACAACCGTTTCAGCTCTCAAATAAATTTTTGAAATCATCATTGGGAACTAAATAATAACCGAATAAGCTTTTATAATACAAGCAAATACGCCAAACTGTATTAAAAACACATTCGAAAATATCCCTCGTCCGTAGATCGAAATGTGTGATTCCCAAGAGAGCAGGAATCTCTTTTCGCGAGTCCTGGTAAATGCCATAACCCAAGACGTTCTCACCTGCGAGGAGCCCGTTGTGAACACAGTTTTTTCGCCCGCCTCTGTCCAAAGTTGTCTAACGCTGGCCTACCTGGGTGCCTCCGGATCGACGGCCAAGGAGCTAAGGGATGTCCTGCAACTAGGTCCAGGTGACCGGCATCACATTGCCCGCACCTTCGGGGAGTTCTGGCGGACGAGCTGCAACTACGGAGACAGGGGACCTCTGCTGAAGTCAGTCAATAGAATGTATGTGAACGAATCGCTAGAGCTGCAACCCGAGTTCAACGAGATCGCCATGGACTTCTTTCAATCCAAGGCGGAGCGGACAAAGTTTGCCAACCCGGAGTTTGCGGCCCAGATAATCAATGAATGGGTGGAGCTGGAGACGGAGCACAGGATAAGGAACCTACTGCAGCCTGACGCGGTGGACTATGAGACGAGCGCCGTGCTCATCAACGCGTTATACTTCAAGGGACTGTGGCAGAAGCCCTTCATGCCGGAATCCACCCAGACGGACGACTTCTATGTCGACCCGTGCACCAAAATGCCTGTTGCCATGATGTACCAGGAGGACAAGTTCAGGTTCGCTGAACTGCCACACCTGAAGGCACGTGCTGTGCAGCTGCCCTACGAGTACTCGAACATCCACATGCTCATCCTGCTGCCAAATGCGAAGGACGGTCTGCACCAGCTGGAGGGCCAACTGAATGCCGTGGACTTGGCCGACATCGATGCGGCTATGACCGTAGAGGATGTGGATATCGCCCTGCCTAGGATGAGCATAGAGTACGATGTGGATCTTAAGAATATACTAAAGCAGGTGAGGATCGGATACCAAGTCTATTAATGAGTTTGCTTGGGATTTCTTCCCTTCAGTTTTTAACCTTTAAGGCAGGGCTGCTCAAACCATCAAAGAAACCACACGCACGAGTGTAACAAGATACTTTATTTATTTCATTCATGTACAGTGAGAGAAAGAAACTTGCACCACTTAATCATAAACAAATTATATTGTGACTAGGGGTGAAAAAATCTCAATGAACCTGAAAGAAAGAGGAATGTGCAAAATTGTTTATGTATAGCGCCGCTTCACCGAAAACCTTTCATATATGATGGCCCCACACATTGCATTTACTAAATGAAATGATACGCGTGTGCATAGGCATGAGCACCTCTGCTTTAAAGATAAAAGAAACCTATTTATATTAACAAACAATATCACATTCTGCACAGATTGGCATTCAGGAAGTCTTCAGTGACTCGGCTCTTCTCGACGGACTCTTCACATCTCGGACGGGTCAGAAGATCTCGGCGGCCAAGCACCGCGGCTACATCACCGTCAACGAGGCTGGCTCAGAGGCAGCAGCAGTCACATGTAAGTGCCAGCCATTACTCGACAAGTTCTGACCATTCTGACCTCCACTCCGACCCGTTGCAGTCATGAAGATAGTGCCCATGATGCTGAATATGAACAAAAAGCTGTTCAGGGCGGACCATCCGTTTGTGTTCTACATACGCAACGCGCAGGCAGTGTTTTTCGCCGGCCGGTTCGTGATCCCCGCCACGAGTTCCGAGGAAGAGGACGACGTCTCCAAATTTAGTGTATAGTTCGAAAAACGGCAGCGAGCCCAAATAAAAGTCAGTCAACAGCTGGGAAATCCCGAGAGTCGTCATTTAATTTTCATCTAAGAGCGTTGCACGCTCAGTTCTCAGTTCTCAGCAGCATTGCAATCTCGTCAGAGATAAGATGCATACGAGTATCATATATAAGCCGGTCTTGGCAAACCCAGCTCAGTCTACAGTGCCACTTCTCTCGGGGACCAGTTCGTCGGCGGCGGTCAAATGAATAACTTGTGTAAGTGGCGAATCGCATTGCCAATTGTCTGTTGCATTGGAAAATGGAAGTGCCCACTCAATAATAATATTAATAAATGCAATATCAAGTTACTTTTTTCTTCGGTGTCATTCTACCTATTAATTTGTGTGTAAAAAAAGGGATATTTAAGTGTGATTGTTATTTCTATCTTGGTTTTGACCTTGAGGCAAACCTTTCTCATTCAGAACATGTTTGTCTTTCTGCGCCGTAGTCTTGCTTCTGTCGGTCACTTTTGTGGCTTGCCAGGCCACCGAGGAAATCTACCAACTGCTGGCCAAGAACCATGCCAACGAAAACCTCATCGTCTCGCCGCTCTCCATCGAGGCCGCCCTCAGCATGGTGTACATGGGAGCAGGAGGAACGACCGCCCGGGAACTGCAGACTGCTCTTAGGCTGCCATCCGGCGACAAGCAGGCGGTGGCCAGCAGGTACAAGGCTCTCCTCGCCAGCCTGAAGGACAGACGGGCGGAAGCGCCCACCCTGAAGCTGGCGAACCGCATCTACGTTAACGATCATTGCACCTTGAGCCCGGACTACAATCGGGTTGTGCAAGAGGCTTTCCAGGCCAAAGCGCAGCTTATCAGCCTGGTTGATGGGCCCGCGGCGGCCGAGGAGATCAACCAGTGGGTGCTGGGCGAGACGGATGGCAAGGTCAAGAACATGATCGATCCCAGCAGCATGACGTCCGACGTAAGGGCGGTGCTGCTGAACGCTATATACTTCAAGGGTCAGTGGGAGTCCAAGTTCAACCCGGAAAATACCAAGAGCTCCGACTTCCACGTTACACCCACCAAGACAGTGTCCGTTCCGATGATGGCGCAGATGGGCAGCTTCCGGGCCAACTACTTCCGCGACCTGGAGGCCGTGGTGATCGAGCTGCCGTACCAGAACTCCAATCTGTCGATGACTATCTTTCTGCCCCGCGATTCTGGAGGTTTGAGCGCCTTGGAGGAGAAAATCGTTGGCTTCTCGCGGCCGCTGGCATTGCAGGAGGTGTTAGTGAAGCTGCCCAGGTTCAAGATCGAGTTTCACGACGAACTGAAGGAGACCCTTGAACAAGTTGGTTGCTTTTGCATCATATGTTATATCTCCTATTGCCACTAATAACCCCCTATTGTAGCTGGGTATCCGTGAGCTTTTCTCGGATAGGTCTGATCTGAGTGGACTCTTTGCCGACAAGTCAGCGGGAAAACTCAGCCAAGTCGCGCACAAAGCTTACCTGGAGGTGAACGAGGAGGGTGCCGAAGCCGCAGCTGCCACATGTAAGTGATGACTATCTATGGACTACCTATATATACTAAGTGCTTATGTTTTATGATCCACAGCTGCAGTCGTCTCGAATCGATCCGGATTCAGCATGTCCTTCATAGCGGATCATCCCTTTGCCTTTACAATTCGCGATGCGGACACCATATATTTCCAGGGACGCGTTGTTAACCCCTTATGAAATCAAATAACAAGTCGATGTTCGAACAAAAACTAGTAACGATTAAATAGTTTAATAAATTATAAGCATTTGTCCTTTCTATGTAGTCAAAGGTTTCTTTATATGTAGAAAAACTTGAAATCAAGAAGGTTTTCCTAAGAAATCAATATTGGTCTCCCTTATCTACATTCAATACCATGTCTGATTCAGCGGATATTTTTTTAAGGAGAGGAATTTAAATTTTAAAAGTTCTCAATGTATTTTACATCAGTGACATTTTAAACCTGCATTTGTGGGAGTAAGACAGTGCTGTGCTTTAACATTTACACTGTTGGTGTTAGTAGAGGCCGGGCAGAGAATCTTGATGACTTGCGAGTAAGGGTCGTGGGTCCGAGATATAGAGTATTGATGGTATAGAGTATTGATACGCCAGTTTCTGACCCCATGCCACGCTAATGCTTTCGAAACAGTGACCGGGTGAAATACATGATCTCGAATTCTATCTATTTTGGGAGACATTTATCACTAGAGCGGCTTTCTTTGAAGGGCGGTGGCCTAGAAATATGTTAAGTGGATAGCCCCTTCCCCAGAAGACACTCTTGTGTCGTTTTTAATTAACATAAATAACCACACAGAGTGCGTCAGCTGCGCCCTAAAACATTCAGTTCTCTGTGGAAAGCAGATGACCTCGCATCGCCCGATACTCCGAGAACAGTAGTGAGACTCACCTCCACATATTCGAGCTACCATGTAAGTAGATAGAAACTGAATTTGCCATAAATGTAAGCAAATAAAAATATTAGGTACTTTTATTTTGATTTGAGTTAAAAAATGTTATTTTTATTTGTAAACAAAATGACATCACCGCGTGTCAACAATGGATGAGAGCCAGCAGAGCGGCACGAAATAGGCGAAGGTTGGGAGCGTAAATGTAAAGAGAAAGAATCGGTCAAGAGAGCCCTGGCCGAGAGAGTTAAAGAGAACAGGTACTTGCTCCTAAGAGAATTCCCAAATTTCAATTTAATTGGTTTTGTAAACAATGTTGGGAAATTTGTTTGGAGATCTCTAAAGGAATTAGTTTTTTAATTGTAGCTTAGCTACATTTTTTCTATCGCCAGTAAAGTGACTAAGCTGTTGATAGCAACATTTTGTATAATGTAAATAACGTTATAAATAATAACATTAACTTTGCTGACTATGATTCATTCAGTCTTTAATAAGCAGTTAATCTGTTCCAATTAAGATTTAATAGTAGCTACCAGACTATTATGACTAAATGTTGTTTATTAAGTCGGAAATAAATAAATTTTTACGATTTATTATTATTATTATTATTATTATTATTATTATTAAAGATAGAGAAGTTTACAAAACTAGACTAACTTAGTTGGT
>JAEIIG010007377.1:0-17477 GCA_018904695.1 Drosophila parvula | reverse complement strand
GTACTTATTTATTATTTTATGCATCTGTTTTAATATTACTTACTTAATTTATTTAATTATTATTTAATGCATCTGTTTTAATATAAATTACTTCATTTATTTATTATTTATAACTTGCTTAAAGTTGCCTTATTCTCTTTACTTTTGTTCTATTTTTTTTAACTACTATTTATTATTTAATTATCATTATTTACTTATTAGTAACCCCTTAAAAATAAAACACATTACTGCAAGTGCTCTTTAAGCCCCAATTCATGACACTTGACCAAGTTTTGTAATCATTTTCTTGCTGCTCAACAATTTGTGGAAGAAGGGGCGCCACTTGGGTTACAATGAGGCAGACTTTCATCGCAGCGGTGGCCCATACTTTGGCGCTGGTTCCCCGCCACAGTTGCAGTGCATTTTGTGGACCACCGGGCGATACGATTCCCACTAAAAAAATTTATATATACAAAAAAAAAAAAAAAGGAGAAACAGAAACGCAATGTGGCACTTAAGGTGGCTACCGCTGGCAGCTCGCTACGCAGGCGCCCTCGTCTCCAGCTCCCATATGCCCGCCGTCGATGTCCGATTCCCCAGCCATTCAGCTTTATCATTAAACGCATAAATGCGAATCTGCAACATCCGAGGCAGTCGCAGCAGCAGTTGCAGCAGCAGCAGCAGTTGCTGTGGCAGCAGCCTTGTGTGGATATTTATGGGACGTAAATTTTTATGTCCCGGCCTGGGATCGATATGTGTACTTGGCATAGGCCATCATCGTATTTCCCACCGAAACGCGTCGGTAGCAGCGCCATTCCCATCATCATCATCATTGTTGTCATGGTCATCATCATCACCAGCAGCATCAGCAGCAGCAACAGCAGCATCAGAAGCAGCAGCAGCATCAGAATCAGAATAAGCATCATCATCATGGTCCTCTCATCGTCACATGAATCTGCCATTTTATTGCCAACTTCACTTTGGCGGCAATGTTATTAACGCACATTTTTATGGCCTTCATGGAGGATTCTGCTGCTACCTACATACCTACCTCATGCTCCTCCCTTCTCTTGGCTCTTATACAAATTTAAATTAATTTCCCAGTTTGGTCTGAGACTTTCTTTTGGCTTTTGGTTTTTGACCAAACACCAGCACCACCCTCATTAGCATCAAGCATCGCGCATCGCACTGTGGGAGCACGGAAATTGTGGGTAGTCGTAGACCGACCTACTACCATATATGCCTCTCCTAGACATTTTCTCCACTATCCACTATCCAAAGGGGGGGATTTCCGTTGCAACTGATTAGCTGTTAGCTGTTTTTGGGCTGCCAAATTGGTGCGCGGGGGTCTGAGGGAAACCAATACGAGCGAGCCACCGACAATTTCCTCAATCAGCGGACACAGCAGGGCCATCAAAAATAGAGGGGGGAGAACGAAGCGCTGAATGATTAACATAATTTTACACTTAATTCCCTCGATTAGACCCCAAGACGGAATTGGATTTTGTTTCTTTTTTTGCTTTTTATATTGAGGAAATTTGAATGGCCCATTTTGGGGTGATTGCAACGCGCGCGCACCTTGCCTTGCCTTCTGTATTCACGTTTATGACCTCTAAAACGTTAATTAAAAATACATATATTCCGTGGGCCTGGGAGGCGAGGAAATCCTATCAATGGGAGTGTAAAATATATCTGCACTTGGAGATTTCAACATGGAAAGCAACTTAGCTAGAGGATACTTTTTTATTAGAACGAAAAATTCTACAATTAAATGGTTATTAAATGGGAATTAAGACCTCTTAACAATCAAAGTTTAAACTCTTAAGAAGTTAAGGCTGAGGTCTTGCTTTCTACTCTTTGCATTATTTTTGAATACGGCTCGAAGGACCAAACTGCCGCTTGGGAATCGGTTGTTGCCACATTACAAGGATCATTGTTTGAGTGGAAGGGTATCTCCCGTATCTGAATGAATGGAGTTTTCTCCCCGTCAGTGAATGATTTTTATTTTCTCCCTTGGTGTGCTCTTCATGCATTTGATTTTGGGTCTGGTCTCTGGCTAATTAATTTTTATATACCGCTCTTCGCTACGCTCTGTCTTGGCCTTTTCTCCGTTCGTTAATTAAGCAAAGAACTTGAATAGCTGCTGCTGCCAGCAGTAGTAGTTGTCGCTGTCTCTGATCTTCTAGTGTGAGTTTTTTGAGGGAAGATAGTGTGTGTGTGGATGGCCATAAAATCGAGTCGCACAGCGTGTGGCGCTGCGTCTCAAAACCGAAAGAGGAACACACATTCGGGAGGCACCCCTGCCCACACACACGGACACTGCTCTCTGACCTGACCCATTATCTGCCTCATTTCCATACTGCCTTTATTCATTTTCATTCATTAAAAAGATAGACGAAGAAAAAAAAAACAGAGTACTAACCGAATTTGAATATCAAATAAGTGACGATTTGTTTAGTGACTTCTCGCTGGTAATTAAGTTATAAAACAATTTTAATGCCTGGCCGCGCCTTGATAAGATAAGTCGAAGGAGGGAAGGGCAGGGCAGGGCGGCTGTCATCAAAAGATCAAGGATCCCATGGATCATTTCTTACCCGAAAATGCTGCCAAATTGAGAGCAAAAAACAAATAAATAAATAAAGAAGAAAGAAGGCGAACCAAAAACTGACACTGATTGTGACTCTCGTATGTATAAATGCGGCTCATTAGCCAGACCTGCGCAGCCCATTAATTGCCTAGATATCTGGGCTATCTGCTGACCCGGCTACCGGCTACTGTATTTGCCATCACACCATCACCATCTCCATCTCCATCTCCATCTGCGGACCTGGCTCCGTTCCAGTTCCAGTTCTGGCTTTCACTCCTCCCGCTTCGCTCTTATTTTCATTAACATAAAATGTTTTGTGTTGATTTTTATATACAGTAAATTATCGGCAATTTATGCGGCGGCCGGGGCGGTCTTGGAACCTTTCACATTTCTCAGTTCTCCGTTCTTCGTTCTCACATCTCCGTTTTGGCTTCCCATTCATAAAAACAAAAAACAAAAAAAAGCGCGCGGCTAACATTGCGTATGCTTAATTTATCGACACTTAATGTCAATGATGCGAGTCGCCAGGCACTTCAATTAAAGCCCACAGATCCTCGCCCCAGTCTGTGTCTGCATTATGCTTAACACTTGTCGAACAGTAGCCTCCTGGCTTCCAGCTCCCATATCCCGATGCCTCAAACCCCAAACCCCAATCCTGGCCCGGACACTTTCAAAGGCCAAAACCCGCATCGCTTGGGCTCTTCTGCATGCGTGCAAATAAATTTGTCTTTTAGTAATTGCCGGGCGAATTGGCAAGGAGAAGGAGAAGTGAGATCCCGTCAGGGGATAGGGATTGGTAACAAGGAACAGGCCTTAATCATTAACGCTTCCCGCTGAATTTCATTAAGCCAGCTGGCAGGGGCCAAGTGGCAAATGTGTTTAAATTGGGGATATTCAATTTTTCTCTTTTAAATTAAAAAAAAAAGGAATTTGGAAAGAAAATGTACAGAAATATGAAAAAGAAAGCGTTAAAGGAAATATTTTTAAAACAAAAAAGAAGTAAGGAGGGAGGCAAATGAAATTGGTAATTAAAGTAATATTCCCTTGATCTTTTCCACACCAAGCACGTGCTTGTTAGGGTTTAACTATCAAATAAAAGGATTTTGGGAAGAAAACATACAGAAATATGAAAAAGAAAGCGCAGAAGGAAATATTTTTAAAACAAAAAAATATGTAAGGAAGTTCAGACAAAAGAACTTGGTAATTGAAGTAATATTCCCTTGGACAGTCAGTGCACTCAAGGGACCCTTGTGATACCAAGCACGTGCTTGTTAGGGCTCAACTATTAATATTATTGCTTATATACACACAGTAGATGTTTAAAAAATTAGAAATACAAAATGTCAATGGATTATTAGCCAGTGGCAAGCCTCTTAACCCTGCTATCTCCTCGAAATTGACCTCCAAAAGTAGAACAGCAGCAATCTACCTTCCGGAAAGGCACCTAGCTACCTACTTAAAAAAAAAAGAAGAACCAGCAGATCAACACCAATCGCCACACCACCAACTCAAAAAAAAAAAAAAATAAAGAAGGAACAGAACCCAATGGGACACCCAACAAACGCGAACAACTTTGGTGGACAATCGCTTAATGGCTCGCCTGCGGAACATGAAAAAATACTCAAGTGTTATCGATTAATGTCCAAGTCTAGCGGCTACCGAACGAGCGGCTGAACTCAGAACTGAGAGTCCACAATTCTGAAGAGGAGAACCCAGAACCCAAAACTCAAAACCCAAACCCGAACCCGAAACCCAAATCGAAAGAAGATGCGGCCTGGAAACCCGCTTGAACTGAGAGGCGGCACGGCTCGGCTGCTCAGCCAAAACTCAAACTCAGTGGCTAAATGGACGACAACAACTTGAACGACAACGACAACGTCTCGGGAGTTGTGTGTTGGTTCTTTATTATGATTATTCGCCTTTTTAATAAAGAAGAACAAAAGGCGCCGACAAATATGGCAAAAGCGACAACGCAACCGGCAACGGGCGCTGCAAAAAGTGCGGGTCCAAAAAAATATAAAAAAATAACGTAGGGGGGGCACAAGGTGAGCTCTCATGCCGATCGCTGAGTGGATTGCACTTGACAAAAATATGCTGAATAACTCGGATTAAACTGGGCTTCTTTCTGGATTTAAATTGGGAATTTAAACTTAAAGGAAGCTTACACAAAAATTATTCCCTTGTCCGACTTCTTTAGCATTAGTTTGAATCTACTTTTTAAACTCGAAAAAAATAAATAAAATATATATAATAGGTATAATAATCTTTTAAAAGTCCTATCCCTTGCGCTATCTTCTTGAATTTTTCCCAGTGCACTTGAGAGTTGATTGCGGCATTTGGATGGTGCTAATGTCATCGAGCGTTGAACACCTTTATCAGTGTTGCATTGAAATGCACACACGCATGCGCCGGCAGTTGCTGCCAGTTGCTGGTTTGCCGGGTTGCCGGGTTGCCAGTTGCATGTTGCATGCAACACTATGCTGCCTGCTGCTGCCTGCTGCTGTTGCTACTCCTTATCGCAGCAAATAGTTGGCCAAACTCGATCCAAGCCGCCTCAGTGGTGGGTCGCCATCGCCATTCAATTTATTAGCTGCAATAAAACGCAAATCATCGAGCAGCCCCCTTTTTTTTTGCGCCTTCTTTTTTTCTCTCTTTTTCCCATTTCCACTTTTCCAGCGATCGGGCGGCATCGGCAAAGTGTTGAAATCATTTGAAATATTTGTCATTCGCGATAGTCGACTGGGATCGGTGGATGTGGTAGCTCACTCGACCATTAGCCGATCCGCGCTTCGTTTATATATATGTTTTTTTTTTATTTTTATTTTTTATCTACGGCCCGGCGAGCAGCTCACCATAACTCGGCTCATTTATAAGCCAAGCGGCGGCGGCGGACTTCACATAGAGCCCCGGCTCTTGAGCAGCTGAAAATTTATAGCCCTCCTTGGTGGAGTTCCAAGCTGCTTCGAGGGGGGGAGAGGGGAGGGCGATGAAATGCAGAGCGCGATATAAATAATCATCGATAGAGCTGGGGCCGAGGTGTTTGCGCTATATGTGGGTGGCGCGAGTACAAAACGATTATTAATGGAGCCAGAGAGTTGCGAGTCTTTCGGGGTATTACAAATCGATTAATGTCCATTGAACGAGTTGTAGTGTTGTTCACGATCGAAATTCACATAAAAATGGGTGTTGTCGAGTTTTACAAAGCGATTATCTATCGATAAGTCATGGCTTTGATTTTAGGTGGGCAATTTAGCAAGTCATAAATTCGACTTGAGCTTTAATCGATTTTTATCAATATATTAACTAAATAGGCAGGTTTTTGGGTTGTTCTTAATATATATATCCTTAAAAGTTAACTTATTACTTGCAGTAAATATTAATAGACTTGCACTATGATCGATTTTATCGATATGTCGCATAAATAAGCAATGGGATATATCATTGGGCTTATAAAGTTCGGTTTCATAGTAATAATAGATCGTTTTCCATATATATCATTAATTCAGTATTTTTAATACAATATAATCCTTATTTGTTAGTTTCAAGATTAGTTTACATTTATTAAATGATCGAATTAATCGATAACTATGTTTATAGTGTATCCTTCTCCATAATTTATGCTAAAATTTCAACAAATTGCCACTGAAAGTGGTTCTATTTAAATTCCCCACCGCCGTCTATCGATAACCCATGACTATCGAGGTCTGGCTTCCTATCGGGATCAGTGGTCCGCATCCAACCGCAGCCACAGAGTGCCAGAACTCATGTTCCGAGTTGGGTTTTCGCCAAGCATTCGCTTTCTGCTCCCCGACCAATCGACTGTGACTGTTGTTAACTTATTTTTCCTTTTCTTTTTCTTCATTTTTTTTTTTTGTTTTTGTTGTTTTTCTATTTTATAGTGAGAGGGGGCAAGGAGGGGAACACGATCGATTTGCATACAACAAAACGGCAGCAAGCAGGCAAAAAGGCATCATTAGGCAAAGATTTCATTGAATATCGAATGTTGAAACCAAACAAAAAAAAATGTCTTGCTTGTGGATTTTTTTGGTTTTTTTTTTTGGGCCCAAAACGCCGCCCATTTTGTTTAGCAAATTTGCAATTGGCTGCAGTTGGCCGACAACTCTTTTTCTTGCCTTTCTTTTGTGTGGAGTCTGGCTTTCAAAAGCCCCTGTATCTCAATCGACTGGAGTTGGAGTTGTGGAGCTGGAGCTTGTGGCCTTCGCTTCGTGTTGTCATTAAAATGTAAATCCGTTTAATTAACATTTTTCCCCCAACAATGTCCAACGACTACGACGACGACGACGTCGACGACCACCGGGCGATAAGAGGCCCCCGAAAAGAATTGTTATAAATTGTAAATAAATTTTGACTGGCCTCCGGATGCCGAAATCAACGGATTCGAATTCGTTTCGATCGGCAGCTGCCGCTGCAGTTTCGTGAGAGTTGTGACAGAAGAGAGTCTTGGAGCCTGGGTGGCTTTGGGGTTTGTTTTCTTCACCATCTCCTTCGTCCCCCCATAGTCCAGCCATTAAAATTATGCATAATTTACAGATTAATATGAGGCAGCATGGGGGATCTTCTCTTCTTAGTTCCCTCTTGATTTTCTTTTTTTTGTTTTTTGTCTACCTGATCCGCTGGCTTAATTAAGACATGGCGACTGCGACTGCGATCAGAGTTTCGTGTTGATATTTATGGTATAGATCGGTCAATATGCATATCGCTTAAATACTTAATACAGCTTAATAAAACTCGGACTCGGACTTGGACTTGGACTTGGGCTTAGTCATCGCAGTGGCGGCGGCGCTTCAATTATGCCCATAATTGGTCAACAGGTAGCCCCCGAAAATGGTTTTGCCCAAACAACGACGACGACGACGACGGCGGCGGCGGCGACGGCGGCTGCTCGCCTAATTGAGTCCGGAGATGATCGAAGCCGAAAGCTGATCGGAGTTTATCATTGTCATTTTGCTGCGGTGCCTTTAGAACTCTCGATTGTTTGGTTGTTTCAATTGAGTCCGGCTTAGCGATCAGTGAACTGATCAAGCGATCAAGTGATCAGGCGATCAAGCAATCAATCCAGCCAGCCAGCCAGCCAGTCAGAGAGAGGCAAAACCGTTTTGTTGATCATCACTCGCTGACAATTTCAATTTGGCATCGATCTTCTTCACACGATTTAGCCAACCATCGATCTTTAGCTTTCTTTTTCTCTGTTTAGTTTGTGCTGAAATTAACAGTAAGTGATGTTATCGATAGCTATGGGAATGTCTAATAATATCGATAGATTGATGGGAGGCATCAAATGTTTAATAATCAAGTTTTTATAGTATTAGGCGGTGATATTTTTGAAACAATCAAGCCAATGCAGTCTGGTTAAATAATCAGTAATTTAAGTTATTTAAGATATCGATAGTTACGGGAATATATAGGCATTTCTACTTTTATCGATGGGTTAATCGGAGGCACCAAATGTTTATTAATCAAGTTTTTATAATATTCGTTATTGAACTTTTTCACACTGTCAACCTGAATATCAATCTTTGGCTTTCTTTTTCTGAGTTTAATTTGTGCAGAAAGAAACCACTTATGTATATAGGGTTATCTAAGCAGCTATGGCCACGCAGACACATCCCTAACTATATCGATAGGCTTATCTAAGCAGCTTTGGGTAAGCAGACACATCCCTAACTATATGAATAGGCTTATCTAAGCAGCATTGGGTAAGCAGACACATTCCTAATTCTATCGATAGGTTAATCGGAGTCATACAAAAGTGACTTAGGAACTTAATTTAAGTTTTGTATATAGATTCTTGCAACTTGTTTTATTATTGTTTCAAATAAATAGTAACTAGTATAACTTAACTTTCTTCTCAGTATCTTCTCTGTTTTGATTTATTTAATTTCTTCTTGAGCTATTTCTTGTGGCTTGCCTTAAGCCCGATCTTCACACGATTAAAAGCCAACCGACATTCACTCACGATCACCTTGTGCCTGAACTTTCCACAGACTTTTCGATTTAAGTTGACTTCGCCTGAGAGTGTGTGGAGAGGTTGGAGTCAATTCAATCTAACTGGCAATTTCACCGTTAACCTGGCTGGGTTCCATGCCAAATCGAATCAAAGTGTGAGTGATCATTCAATTAACCCAGCACGCCAGCAACCAGCAACCTGACAAGGCTCGGGAGGCAACAAGGCAGTGCGCAGTGCCATCATCAGTTAAATTATGTGATAATATGCCAACAATGAGTGTGCAACAGTGCAGGCAGCAACAGCAAAACAGCAGCCGTTGAGATTTTTACCCTGTAAGCAATCAACACGCAAAAGCCAAAAACAAACGTGTTGCTGGCTGGCTGGCTGACTGGCTGGCAACTCCTGCTGAGGAGGGACACAACACCAAAGGCAACATGAAATTGTCGCACCATTTTTGGTATTGACCGACCGCCGGCGGCTCAATCAGTTGTCACCCGGGCGATATATAGAGTGATTAACTGCCCCGCGTATTGGATTGTACTGGGTACTTTGTCAGCTCTGGCTCACAGGCTAACTGGCCAACTTTTAGCTACCTGGCTGCCTCACTGCCTTGCTACCTAGTGGCACTAGGCAACAGCAATTGCTACGTGCAGCAATGCGCAATCATATGTGCTAAAAATCTAGGCAATATTTCGATGCATAATTGCCAAGAGGTTTTGTTCGCCAATCAATTCAATCAGCAAATACAATCACGACAGCAACAGCAGCAACAGCAGCAGCAGCAGCAAACTGCAGCAGCAACTGCAACAGCAGCAGCAGCAGCAAAGTGCAACAGCAACTGCAGCAACATGCAATCTGGTTGCTGCCTGTTTGAGTGACGACAACTGGCGACGACAAGCGACGACTGCGTGGCGTCCGTGTAATCGCACTTCATGTCTAATTAGACTTGTTTATGCCCATTTGGAAAATGGAAAATGCTGCTGGCTGCACACACAGATACAGAGAGTGAGAGAGAGAGGAGCACCATTGCATGCTTATACATATATATATATATTTTTTATGGCTATCTTCACGGTTATTTTCATTTAAATCGCAATTCAAACTCACTAGCCGCCACAATGACATTTTAAATGACAATTTTGCGCCTTGTGTGTGCGCGCGCCATGCATGGCAGAGCAATGAAAAATTAACGTAATAATGCAAATTGTTTTATCAATAAATTCTAGACACACACACACACTCGGCACACACACTCTACTGTGTCTTTCGGGTAATTATGATGATTGTCGTTGCCGTGCTTTGCAAAATGAATTTATGTGTCAATAAATTTCAAGCAAATTAGCAAATGACGTTTTAAGTAGACGGACGAGGCAAGGCGTTGTACGATTTATGGACTCGAAACAGTTTTGCCTCTTTATGTTTTTTGTTTTTTCTTGCTTTTGATGGATGGAACATCCTTCTGCATTTTTGTTTTTTTTTTTTCTGGGGGCGTATAGGAGTTGCCACAACGTTTAGTTTAAAGGGGGCAAAAATATATATATGGTGAGGCAATTAATCAGCTCTTTTGTTGGTCATTTTGAGCTTTGCTTTGGGTCAAGTGTATTCAACTGAATGGCTTTTTGTTTTCCGGTGGGAAAATGGGATAAAGTGCAGCAGCAGCAGTAGCAGTAGTTTCTCTCATAACCTATTCTACAGGTTATATATAGACAAATGTCATATTTATGGGTTATATATAGGCAAATGTCATATTTATGGGTTATACATAGACAAATGTCATATTTATGGGTTATATATAGCCACATAGCCATATTTATGAAGTATATATAGCCATATATCCATATTTGTGAGGTATTAAATGTATATTTCATAGTTCTTTGTGGCACTTCCATGTATTTTAACTGGACAAAAGACAGAAAATCCCATTCATAGATGGATATTTATAAAGTTTTATCAATTTATGTGGAATAAGCAAGGGTTAAAGGTTGTTAATATTTTTGGAAATATAAAGAGTTAACTTAAAAGCAAAAGGAAAGTGATTATGCCTGAAATTACATATAATTTAATTAGGTTTTTGTTTTTTGTATCCAGTACAGACAGAGCTTCCTTCTCCTGCTGATGTGGTGGTGGTGGTGGAGGAGAAGCCCCCTCCCTCCCCATCCCCCCACAACACACTCGCATTAGTCACACCTTCCGCGGAGCAGCGAGGCAGCGAGTCGTCGCCATTGGTGGTCTGGTGTTGGCTGCCTGGTGTTGTGGTCTCTTGTTGGTGGGGGTCTGGAGAGCCGAGGCTGAGTCTCTCAGTCGAGAGGCGTGCGAATCCAACGCAGATACAAGATACCAGATACTCGTACTACGAGATACACATTGGGGGCTGTCTCGCTTTGTTCGCCGTTCGCTCTCTTTGTCTTGCTGTGTTCCTTCGTGTTGTTTTACTCCGTTTTTTTTTTCTTTCTTTCTTAGCTTTATTTTGTTTTTTGTGGAGTTTTCTTGTATTTTTTTGTTGTTGTTCCTCCAAATTACACGAACAAAATGGCGGGTGCGCTGGTGCTGCGGCTGCTTGTGGGGTCTCTACACACTCAGCCACCAAGCAGGTCTCTCCTAGGCCTGTTTGTTTGTCGCTTAATCGAAGTCGAGCCAAGCCGACGAGTTATGGTAATTAAAAAGGTGTTCCTTTCTGCAACAGCGGCGGATCGAAACGGATCGAAATGGATTGGGCCATATATATAGAGAGGGGCACAGGCACACGAGGCCCTTGCCTGGGAGGTCTCTGTCAGCCGGCAAAACTGCCGCGCCGACAAATTCATATTTTATGACAACAACTTTGTATTGTCGGTGCTTGTCCCTCCAGTCCAGCTCCTCTTCGGCAGTTTCCTTTCCTTTATATTCCTGCTCCTGCTCCTGCTGCTGCTCCTACTGCTTCTCGTGCCTTTTGGTGGGTGGTCGGTCCTCCGACGGCTGCAATGTTGCCTGTGTTGCCAATGTCGCCAATGTTGCCAATGTTGCTTTGGCGTGCAAGTGAACGTCGCGCCGTTTTGCTTTTTTTTCGGCTTCCTACAGCCAAGAAAAAGCACCGGGAGAAAGAGGTTTCAATGACAATAATTTTGTGGTATTTTATTTTGAATTTAAAAACAATTTTGTGCAGTTTTTTAAACTTTATACACATAAATCTAAAGTACACAAGTTATTTTCCAAAGTCAGACAGCAGAAGGTCAGAAGAAGAAACAACTGTTTCGGTTGTTAGCCAAACAGTTGCATCAGTACCCTTTAAGCTGAGGATCAGCCTCCACATTTTGAGTAACAGAATTCGTACTTGGGAATTTTAGATGCAATCTCTGCAAGAACTTTGTACGCTAAATGCCAAATGTTCCCACCAAGTAGTTGTTATACTTTTACTAAAATCTTTACACAAGTTTAGGTACCCTTTTATTCAAAATGTAAAGCTTTTCTTTTTGTGTGTGTGACGTTTTTTCTCTCAGTGTGTTTGACTTTTCCCTGCCTGCATTGAGTTTTAGTGAATTCTTTCTGCCGCTTCTTGATTGTCCCGGCCCCGGTTTTGTTTTTCTCCCCGTACCCATCCCTAATATAAATGCGACTCTTCTCACTAATCACCGGCGTGTCCATCTCTATTTTTTTATTTTCTTCCGATCCGCAGACCATCCTGAACTCGATGCACAAGTACCAGCCGCGATTCCATCTGGTGCGAGCCAATGACATCCTCAAGCTGCCGTACTCCACGTTTCGCACGTACGTCTTCAAGGAGACGGAGTTCATTGCCGTGACTGCATATCAGAATGAGAAGGTAAGTTATCGTTATCGCTGGTCCACGGTTATCGCTTAGTTAATCGCCTTGTATTGCAATCGTTGCAGATAACTCAATTGAAAATCGATAACAATCCCTTTGCGAAGGGCTTTCGTGATACTGGCGCTGGCAAGCGGGAAAAGAAGTGAGTACCACTAGTGTTTGTACAAAATTAAAAGATAATGCACACTAAATAGGGAAATATTGAGAAGAGAAATTACTAGAGAAGTTCTGGGAAAATAGTAAATGGCTTAAACTTCAGTTTGGTATCTCTTAATAGTTATTTAGTTCTTAAAAATGAGATTTTATATGGAATGATTATGGAATCCTTTAAGTTTGCCCCTGCATATCGTTTATCCGGAAAATTAACATCAAAGAGCAAACTAATCAGGACACCGAGACCAACCAAAGGAGAATTAGGAAAAGCAAAGGGGAAAAAAGGGGAAAAAGGGGGAAAAACTGGTGAAAAACCAAACAACACAAATGGCCTTTTGTGGCCATTCCAACAATCAAAACTTTGCACCGAACCGAAAACACGAACGAAGCTCAAAACTGAAACTCTCATTTGTCGTCTGCCCCGTTTCCTCAGTCTGTGTATCTCATTGCGGCTTGATTAGCAGTTACAGATACTGAGATACTGTGTATCTGTGTATCTGGCATTAATTTTTGTCAAATCTGTGCGGAACTAATTAGCCTGCAGCTTGTCAAATTGCAAGTCACACAAAAGACTCTGCCCGGAAGGTGGGCGACATGAGCATAAAAACACACACACACACACACACACACCGAGGAGGAGAGGGCGTATCCACAGGACCGCTTAATGATGCTTTTGGCCTTTTTTGTTGGCCTCCAGCAGGGGGTGGGGCATGGGGGAGATGAACATAATACTGATGACTGGCACCTCCGTTGGCAGCTAACTCGAACATGTAATCCATATTGATGGATTGATTTCAATTTCCTGTCGGAAGAAGAACCCAACCCCATGGCGTCCTGCACCGCCGAGTCCTGCCGATACCGATGATGATGATACTGATGATGATGATGGTCCGAAAAAGCTTTGAGTTTTTAGCGCACAGATTTCCCAATTTCTGTTTACCAGCCAACGGTGGGGGTCGCTCGAAGGGATCATTTCTCTGGCCAAGTTTTGAAGTGGTTCCGGTTTCCGGCCACAGAGCATCACCACCATCACCCCCTCAAGCTGCAGCACTGCACTGAGACAAAGTTTAGTAGGGTTTTAAGTAAGGAAATATGTATAAAATGGGAATATATTTCTTGACTTTGACCCGAGACCAAAGTTTACTAGGGTTTTAAGTAAGGAAATATGTATAAAGTAGGAATATAGTCCTTGACTTTTTCATCTGAGTTAAAGGAGAATATTCCTTGACTTTTTCATCTGAGTTTAAGAACAATATTCCCTGACTTTTTCATCTAAGTTTTAGTACAATATTCCTTGACTTTTCTATTTGAGTTAAGGAACAATATTCCCTGAATTTAACTTCATCTGAGCTAAGGAATAATATTTATAATATTAAAAACAATGATATATATTTTTCTTTTCATACAAAAAGGGTTTAACCAAAGCTCAATTCATCTTTTTATAAAAAAGTCTAGTTAAATTTTCACCAAGAAGGAGAATTCCTTTCTCTTACCTAAGACTTAGTTTCAAAACAAACTTAAAACTAAAGCATACAGTGCATATTTTTTTAATAAAAAGAAAACCCAAAGCAACTCAGGGATTTCAAGTTAAAATAAATAGGTAATAAATAATAAAATTTACTCATTAACCCAACCAAATTTCAACCAAGAAACCCCGCAAACTGTCTGCTCTCCAAGAAGGATAATCCAATTTAAATTTCCAATTTATTCACATTTAAAAGAACTCCAATTATCCTGCGAGTGTGCGTGTCCTTTGACTTTTCCTCCCCCCTGCAGAAAACCCTGACTTAGCATAATGATGAATGACATTTAATAGCCAAAAAAGCGATTCTGGTTTTTGGCCCCCGCTGTCCATGTCCAAGTCTATATCCATGTCCATGTCCATGTCCATGTCCATGTTAAACGTTACAAATCAATTTTCACTCAGTGAACGCTCTCTGGCATTTTCCGGGCAAGAACCCAAGCTCTTGTACTCCCACCCCCCCGGCCCCTGTTGAGGGTTTTTCCTCCACCGCATTTGACACAAACAATTTACTCAAGTCGAGTTTCGGTCTTTTTTTTTTTGTGCCGAACTGATTACTTCTGGCTTGATTGGCATTAGCGTGTCTGTCTAAGTCCTACTCCGCCTCCGCCTCCCCCAAAAAAATATAAAATCAAAGAATTTGCCTGGTCATTGATGTGACAGCAAGTTGTCAGCCAGTCAACTTTTCAACAAAAAGAACTTTACGTTACTTTACTTCACTTTGTTCAATTGTTAATTAAATTGGGGAGGCAACAAAAAAAAAAAAGAGGAAAAACAAAACCGCTAAACCGCTTACAGGACCTGAAGTTAAGTTGAATTCCTGCCCGGGAGAGAGCTGCCAAAAATCCTTGGCAATTAGTGACGACTTAGTCAACTCTTTTGCAACCCTTCATTAGCACCCAGGACGATGACGATGACGATAACGATGATGATGATGATGTGATATACCACAGCGGAGTCCTTCACAGCAAGAGATGCTAATTGGTGGCAATCTAGTGCGCAACTTCCGCCGGAATGATATTCATCTCTTGCCCGAGAGAAAAACCCCTTTTAGAGAACAATCCCCCCTCTGGTTTTCGGTTTTTATTTCTATTATTATTATTATTTTTTTTTTTTGCCGCCTTGCCTTGGGCGCAACGAGAACCGGAAATCCAAAGTGAAAACGTTTTAACAGCAGCAATTGAAATTCGCTTTTCTCCTTGCCGCCACCGTCGTCGCCGCTCTTTTGTTGTTCCTGTTGCTCTGGCGAAAAACGGTTGCAGCCCAGGGAATGGAATTTATTTATATTTTATTATTTTTTTTTTCGCCCGCTAACCCGAGGCGTTAGTTGACAATAGATCCGACTCTCCTTCTAGTGGTGGGCGTGCGTGGGCTGTTTAAGCCGCAAATTCAAACGTAATTCAAAAATTACAAAGCACACACACAAAACAGCGCAATTTCAGTGAAACACCCCCTTCCACAAAAAAAAAAAAAAGAGAAAAAAAAGTGGAAAAATTAAAGGGAACTCCCTTTTTGCCAGGGCGTTCCACTCTCTGCCACACACACACAGTACCAATGGGAGGCAAAAGGGCAATAGATAAACGTCTTTGGGGCCGAAATTTTATGGGCCCACTGCATGAGAGTTACAGGAGCGGAGTGTCCTGACTCTGACAATAAGGAAAATATTTAAGGCAACTTGGAAACTTGTTTTGGAAGCCTTGGGAAATTTCATGAAGCTGCCTATTGAAATTTAATTTAGTTTAATAGGTATTTATTAAATGTAGAGTTGCAAATAAATATTTAAAAGAGTCTTGAACAAGAAATTATAATTTCCCAATATTTAAATAAATCTTAAACAAGAAATTGTCATTTCTAAATATTCCAAATAATCTTGGAGAGGAATATTGTATTTTCTAAATAATAAAAAGAAGCTTGGAGAGGAAATTGTAATTTCTACGTATGTATTAGAAATAACATTTAATGGGAAATTGTAATTTCTAAATAATAAAAAAAAACTTGGAAAAGAAAATTGTAATTTCTAAATGTTTCATATAATCTTAGAAAAGAAAATTGTAGTTTCTATATGTTGAAAATAATCTTAGAAAAGAAGATTGTACTTCTAGATGTTTCAAATAATCTTAGAAAAGAAAATGGTATTTTCTAAACATTGAAAATTATCTTAGAAATGAAAATTGTAGTTTTTAAATGTTAAAAATAATCTTATAGGGAAAAATGTAACTTCTAGGGACCATGGGCAATTCAAAATCTCATAAAAAAACCTTAAGAAATTAGAAAAATAGGTTTAGTGAATATTATGAGTATTAAAATACTATAAATATTAGTTAATATATTTTTTAGCCAAAAGAATATAGCTCTATACTGCAAAAATAAGTTGAAAAATATTTTCCAAATATTTTTTTGCGCCCCAATTTGGGCGCTATCACCACACCCTGCCTGCAACCCAGCCTGGCAACCGTCTTGGCGTCTTTGTAGTTAAGGTGGGTGGGTCCAGATACGTTCCCTGGATTAACACAAATTGATTTGCTATTAAATTAGGCCCCCACACACACACACACACACCACACACACCATACACACACACTAACATGGCAGGTGGAAAAACAGTTAAGTGTAAAAGAAGACGCCCTTGGCGCAAAGCCAGGCCATGGGTGGATTTTCCGTGGTTTTCTTTCCGGGATATACGATGGTGTTCTGTGGGTGTGGTTGCTGTGATAATGATACACACAACACCCGCGTACGTGTGTGTGCGAGTGCTGAAATTGCCCAATTTGCGAGGCAGCGCCCGCCCGGCTTTGATGTGTGAAAAATAAGGAAAATTGAAATGGAAAATGCAGGCCAGAGACCCAGTCCAGGTTCGGGCTCGACCAGGCAGCAGACACTAAATTACACTAACGTGTTTTGAATTATTTTTCAATTTCATTGTCAGCCGCAGACACACACTAACACACACAGAGAGATAGACACACAGACCCACAAGGCCGTCCCCGTTTCCGCCTCGCATTGTTACATTTCAATTAAGGTTCACCGGGGCGATGTGATCCCCATGGTGGGGATGTGTGCCAAGCAGGACTGGCAGCGGGCCGCCAGCGCTGGTTTATCATTTAGCAGATATTTCCAGTTACCAACAATATTATCAAAGCTTGGGCCCTGATCCCCAATGAAAATTTCGCTGGCAAATCGACCAACAAATGCGGCCTGGCCTGGCCCTGGTCCTGGCCTGACGGGTGAAAGCTGATTGATTTGGCGGGGCAAGAGGAACCCGCTGATTAGGGACTTTTTGGTGGAGAAAAGGTGTTGCAGGAGGGAGTAGGGAACATGTATGTATAAATAATAGATAGAAGGATAGATAGGTATTTAGGTTGGTAGATACGTAGATATGTATATAGATAGATAGATACATAGATATATAGAAAGGTAGATATATTGTAAATAAGTATATGTTGTAGGTACTTCCGATATATGGATA
>JAEIIG010007364.1:0-27980 GCA_018904695.1 Drosophila parvula | reverse complement strand
TTGAGAAATAAAATGTAGAACAAATTGTGGCAAAGATTTCAAACATTTTCGAACACATATAGTATGTATATGTATATAATATATAGATATATACATGTTGAAATGGATTTTTGCCTGCTCTTTCGATCATCTGAAGTTTGTCCTCGAAATTCCGCCACTCCTATTAATAGAGTCCGACGAGTGGAGCAACATGCTCCAGCTGAACGGAGCAGAAGTCTGCCTAATGACCGACCCCGACCCCGTGCCAAGTGGAAGCGGATCCGTAAATAGATCCCCGCCAGAAGCCAGGGAAGGTCAACAATGTTTGTGGTTTGTTTTTGGGGCCAAATGTAATCCGAAAAAGAAACCAGCTGGTGGCGTCTAATTAAAGTCTTACAAAACCATTATTCTGGATTTGGTAAATCAAAGGGAATGTAAGTATTTGTTTCTTTTTGGAATTCTTCCTTTCTGGATATTGCTTATTTTCATTTCCAACTGAAACTGGAGATCTAGGCAGTAACTGAACTTGACTTTCTGTTGATATTTCCCTCTTTTGTTTAAAAACAAACCAAATAAATAAATAAAAGGTTCAGTTTCTTATTTATGGCGGCGATTGCTAAAGAAAACTGCTGAAAACGTAATATTTCTCGTGAAAAATAATACTATTAGGGATCGAAAATGTTTACAGAGGATTTCGGATTTCATTTGGCTTTGATATGTAATTAGTTTTATATTCAATTTGGATTCAATTTTGATTTGATTTCAATTTTATTTGAAATTGATTTGTATTTGATTTAAATTTAATATGATTTGGTTTTGAATATATTTAAAATGTTATTAAAATGTATTTTGAATTCGTTTTGTGTTTGGATTTTATTTAAATTAGATTTGTATTTATTTTAATTCGATTTAACCGGTTAATAACAATTATTTCCAAGTTTATAATCCTTAAAAATTAATTTAAATTCAATTTAAAGACCTCTTTTGACCCAACTAGACCTGGGAAACTATGTACATGTAGGTATCTTGTAAGGTGCAAACTCACCTGTACAGCTCGTAGCAGAGTCCGTGCTGCGTGATGAGAACGCCCATGGAGGAGGCGTTGGCATTGCGCGTCTCCGTCCGGATGTGGGCGCACTTGTACATATTGGCGTACTGGCGGGCAATTACGCGGCACTGCCGGAATGCCACCGTACCGGCGGCGGTGCCCCGAAGGCGCAGCATCTGCGGGACACTAAAGTACAGCACCGTGTTGTACTTGGCCGGCAGAAGATCAATGTAGGGCTTCCACTCGCTATCCGCTCCTCGCACCTTCTCAATGACCAAGGCGTAGGCCAGATTGAAGTTCGTGAGCAGCGGAAAATTGCAGAATAGGCGGCGATCCGATTCGGGGAGATGTTCCTCCGAGAAGATCAGCTTCCGGGGCACACTGAGCACCGGCTCGTTGGCGGCCAGATCACGGGTGGCCCGCAGGCCCAATTGGTAACCCGGAAAGATGGCTATCTCCACACCTTCGCTACGAACGCCGGCTGCCTTGGCCCATTCGGTGAACTCTTCGACTTTGGCCAATCGCTGCTGTTCGTCGGCATCCGTATTGATATCCTGGCACACCGCCTTTCGCAGCGGTTCCTCCAGCACGGAGATACGTTCTAGGAGCTCCTGCAGCTGCACATACTGGTTCCACTCGTCCTTGGGATTCGCCGGTTGAATTTGCACCAGATCCAAGAGCTGGAGGATCAATTGATTCAGCTCTTGCCGCTTCTTCCCGTTCAGACTGGGCAATCGACGCTTCAGGGCGTTTTCTTCCGCCTTATTGTTGTTCGTTTGCGCCAATGAAGATGCAGCCCCTTCGCCGGAACCGGATCCAGCTTGTTGCTGCTGCTGCTGCTGTTGCTGCTGTTGCTGCTGTTGCTGCTGCTGTCTGACTTTGTTGTTGCGCTTGCTGTTCTTGCCCATGGCGCTGCCGGTGGGGTAGTGGGGGTGCAGATAGAGCCAACGAGAGCGCGCGAACGAGAGAGAACGAAGTTACGGCGGCGACCGGCCAAATAAGGAAGATCCAACTGCAGGCGGCAGACAACACAAAGAAAAAAAACACAGCAGCGGCGGCAGCACGTGCGTAGATGTGTGTGTGTGTGAGTGTGCGATTCCAGCGGGGGCAATCAGCTGTTGCGAAAGTGTGGCCAGTCATGAACAATAACGATTACCAGTTATCGATAAGTTGTACAAAATACCAAAATCTCAAAAGATACCACCAAATTGATGGACGTTATTTTTATCAACTGCAGCCTGGTCACACTGCGTTCATATATTTAAAAGTATTTAAATTTTAATTCATTTAATTTACGACGCAAAGCTTTAAACTATTTATTTAATCATACCTGGATCATGACTCATGACATAATATTATTTGGGCGCACGCTAAACTTAAGATAAAGTTAAAGAAGAAGACTGTTATAGACATAAGGAAACTGCTGTCAGTTTATCGATTGGACAAAATGTCAATTAACCTCAAATAAAATTTTTATTAGGAATAATTCATATTCGAAGCTAAAATTAAATAAATTCAATCCATTTCATTCACATTTATCCTTTTGAATGGAATTTTTGAAGAATTTTAAGGTATTTAATTACTTTATAATCAAAACCTTACTTTAAATTAAAGAAAAACCTTACTTGAGAGTTTTTAAAGAGATTAAAAAAAAAATGTAATTGTCTTGAAAATATTTAATTAAGGCATTGATTGGAATTCGAGATCATTTGTCTTTATTTGAAGATATATTATATGTATAACATTGGCGGTTAAGTTTAACAATATAGTGGATTTAATAAATATTCAATTATTTAGTTGGGTTTCCGTTAATATTACCGATAAACAACGTTCACAAAAAACCTTTGGTGTTCTTACTCTGCTCTCTGATATATATTATTATTATAATACGTTTCGAAGCGAATCCTAAAATTAAAGGTAACGAGAAAGATTATCATGCTAATATATATGTATGTATATATATATGTATGTATATTAACGAGTTTAGCCAGCTACGCGTGTTATTTATAAATGTAATTGAGTATCTTCTCTCTGTCTCTATTCCTCCATTTCTTTCTATCTCTGTCCATTTTGCTATCTTCTTCTTCTGTTCCTTCACCAACAACTTGTTCAGGTCACGGATCTCACATATCTGTCAGATTTGATTGTGCTCTGAGGGGGGGAAGTCAGACGCACAGGAAAGTCCACCTGGAACTGGGACTGGTAATGGTACTGGGACCGAACAAACAACGCGAAGCCTGAATCGTATGTATATATCTTGTCTATATATATGGTATAAGTTTTGCGGTGTGTTTACGTGTATTATGGAGTCTGATTCCGCTTTTCGCCTCCACTATTCTGCCCCCATCTCCAACTTAGAAGCTAATAATTGAGACTGCATCTGGGCCGGCATAGGAAGCTCCTTCACTGTCTGGCCACCATGTCCAGGCCGCCTTCCTCCTCCATTTTGGACAGGAACTTGATGGCCCGCTGCGATGGCTCCGTCTGCCTGGCCATGTCGATCAGGCCCAGCAGCTTCTTGATGCCAATGAAGACGCTAAAGGGAAGGTATTCGATTAAGTCTAACGATATTTTCGATATTAAGTACGATACATCATATCGGAGGTTTCCTCTCGATATACATTCGTCCCCAAAAAGTACCAAGGATAATTGCAATTATTTATAGTAAGACTTACCGCTTGCCGGCCATTTTCTTGCCAATGGCCTGAATCTCGCCCTTGCTGAAGATGTCCGTGTGCTCGAGCACGGCCAGGACATGTTCCGGATGCGACAAATTGGGCACATGCAGCACGGAGGTAAAGGCCGTCAGCATCTCCATCTCCTCAAGGACCTCCCTGTAAAGGAAAATGAAGTAAAGCTCAAATACTCATTCTTTTATGAAGGGAAATCCCCCCCCTTAGACTCACCGCCTGCTGGAGGTGCACAGAATGAGAAGCTTGCGGCCCTTAGGCGGCTGTTTCTTGAGCAGCACCAGCAACGCCTGCAGCGTCATATTGGAGTAGCGCGGTCCAATCGAACCATAGTCCAGCAGACGCTCCACATTGTCCACCACAATGCAGCTGAGTGTGGAGCGATAGGCATCGTCGAATATCTTCCGAATGTGCAAGCACTTGGCCGACTCGGTATAGCCCACCATATCCTCCGGTGAGCAGACCTTGACAAACGGAAAATCGGACATTTTGGCCAGCTGGGCGGCCAGTGCGGTCTTGCCCGAGTTGGGTGCACCTGCGACCAGCACGGACACCAATCCACTTGATTCCGGTGCCTTGGCCTGCTGGACATAGAGCATGCCGTCCTCCAGTAGATTGCTAACAGGGGTGCCCCAATTGATCACACCGCGGGCCAGCATGTTGTCCAGTATCTCCTGGGCGGTGCCAAAGGCCGGCTTAATGTCATTCTCCAGCGAATGCATGAAATCGTCGCGATTAACCTTCAGCTTTTCCATGGCCTCCGGATCCACGGTGACCTTGGCATCGGCCTTGATCAGACGATTCATGGCACTGGACTGGGCGGCACGCACCAGACCCTCCAGCTCGGCGCCACTGAAGTTCTTCGTTAGTGCAGCGATCTCCTTGTTGTCCACATCCTCGTTGATCTTGTTAAAGTCCCGCATTCGCTTCGTATGGATGTTGAGAATCTGGACGCGACCCTGCTCATTGGGCAGACTGATCTCCATTTGGACTTCGAGACGGCCCGGTCGGAGGAGAGCCTCATCGATCATATCCCGTCGATTGGTCATCCCGATGACGAGGATATTGTTCAGCTGATCGACGCCATCGATCTTGGTTAGCAGCTGATTGACGACGGTGTCGTGGACACCACTATTGCCGGCCACACTGCCTCGCTGCTTACAAATGGCATCGATCTCATCGAAGATAATGATATGGAGACCGCTATTGGGACCGAGACGTTTCTCCTCCTCCTCGGCCTCGGCGAACAGCCGCCGGACATTCGCCTCCGATTCGCCCACATACTTGTCCAATATCTGCGGCCCGTTAACAATCTTCGGTTCCCGGGCATTTAGCATCGTTCCAATTTGGCGGGCCATCAGTGTCTTGCCCGTGCCGGGTGGTCCATACAGGAGGATGCCCTTAACGTGCTTACAGCCCAGCTGCTCGACGAGCTCCGGTGGAAAGACACGCGAGGCGAAGGCCCGACGAAAGATTGAGTTGAACTCCTTGTCCAGGCCACCGATGCCCATCTTGCCAAAGTCCCAGTCCGGATTAATGATCGACTGACGCACCACCTTGCCCTTGCTCTTGCCCTGCAGATTCAGGGAGCTGTTCTCGGCCTTCTCGAACTGCACCACCGTGTTGCCGAGGATGCGGCCGAAGCGTACATTGCGCATGGCCGGCTCCTTGCCCTCGCCCAGGCTCTTGGGATCGATGGCCTCCAGTGACTTGACCGCCAAGCCCAATAGCTTCTTGTCCTTGAAGTTAAAGACCAAGGATTGGCCCACAGTTAGGGCCATGCCAGCGAACTGCATGATGAACTCTTTGGCCATTTGGTCCGAGTCGTAGGGCTCCTGGGAGACGCTGGTGAATATATAATATAAACGAGAATGCATACACATATAATATGGAGTGCAGGGACATTACATAATCACTCGACATCTTACGTTTTCTTCTGTAGAAAGTCCGTTTCGAAGGACACACAGGTTATGACATCGGAGCTGGCATCAAAGCGATACGGCCGCACCTCCAGCTCCTGATTAATGGAGACCATGGCCCATTTGCGCTGAACCAGAGAGAAGCCCACATAGCCGCTGGGCACCTCCACGGTCTTCTCCAAGGCAAAAATGAAATGCTGGCCGGGAGCGGGCGAAATGTCTGCATACCTGCCGAGTGAGCCAAACAAACATAAAGTATAAATAAAGGTAATAAATCAAAGAAGAGAAGAGAAAACTCACTTGACATCCTCGGGAAAGTCACCCACATTGACAATGGCTCGATTCGTGAGCGATAGCTCGTCCGTGGGACACTTGGTGGCCTTTAAGCGCTGCAAAAAGTTCATGCAAAACAATTATAGGATGATTGAAATAAATAATTACAAATAAATTGAATGAAAACCCACATAAGCCATGTTTGCTATTGCTGGTGGCTACTGCTGCTCCTCCTGTTTCTTAACTGGGGGTTGTTTATGCCCAAAAAACAAAAAAATCGATGCCAAAGAGCTTTGTTAAAACGAACGCGCAACTCCTTATTTTCCCAGCCACACAAAAATCACCAACTTTTGGCTTTTACTTTCAAACTTCACACTCTTAAGACGCTGTCACGCAGAAACTTAACTTTTGCCCTAACTTAATTAACTTGTTAAATATATTTCGAAGATGTTTTAGTTAAGCTCAGCTGTATGTTTTATTTCTCCTGTGACGCTTTTTCTCTGTCTGACAAAAAGTCGATGGGTTCGCGTTTACTTTTTTCAATAAAATCCTGCACACGCGCGCATATGATTATGTCGCCGCTGCCCAGCGACTGCCTAAGCCGCCATCGTGGTGAATGGTTACGAAATTCAAAGATAAGGCGGCATCTTTTCACAAATAATAAAATGTTTGGCCCAGCTTAATGAGCTTGGTAATAATTAAGTATGTGTTTTAAATAAGCTAAGCTGTGTGTTTTACTTCTCCTTGAACGCCTTTTCTTCGTCTCGGGTTTTGTTTTTGTTTATTTTAATAAGTTGCTGTAAGCTCAGGCTTGAAGCATAAAGATGACATCCATCCCTCGCGACCTTAATAGTCGCATCCTGTAAGCGCAGATGATTATGGCCGTGCGTCTACAACCACGTGGCATGGTGAATGCCATATTGTGCAAATATTATGCCGAAACTCCTGATGAATATTAAGAAAAGACAGAGGAGAGCTAGCAGCAGCAGCAGCAATAACAGATCTTAATTCGTGTCTATGAACGGTTCAACACATTTGGAAACTTCAAAAAATTTTGAAAAACATATAAACGAATATGGGTAACTCATCCAACTCGACTAGCATCTTGTTCAGCTCATCCAGCTTCTTCGAAATAATCACTACTCGTCTGGCCAGATCGATTAGATTGTTTGGCATATTGCCGCCAGCAGTGCGGCCCACGCGTCTCATTGCCTCGAAGTTTCCCTGCTCTCGTTTTAACAATTCACAGAGCTTGTTATACAAATGTTCGACTTTCTTGGCCTTGCGATGTCGCTTGAAGAGGATCCAATGATACACCAAGACTAGAGCGAAGAGTAGCATCAGGGCCACCAAAACCGATATATTGAATACCGTTAGGTAGACCTGTGGTATTCCGAGAAAAATTGGTGGTTCCGGAGGGATCTCGGTGCCAAAAATCGTTGGAAATAGTCTCATCGAATAACTATGCATTAAGATTTTAGTTTTGCCATATTTATTAATGAGGAACTCCATTTTTTGGAATGTTATTATCGAGACGAATGAAACGAAACTGAAATATTTTGTAGACCCCCACAGCCTGTTCAAGTGACAGTTGTCGAAGGTTGGTTTCAAGGCTTACTAGATGAGTTTGACTTGTTTTTCTTTAAAAATTTTCATATTTCGATCTAGGTATCCTTGGCTTTTGCCATTTTCTGCCTTGCGTAGGCCATGGAAATTCGATTAGCAACTGTCAGCCCGTTCAACTCGGTTCATTCTCATTGAACTATTCCTACTAGCAACATCTCTACCTTATACCAGAAATATATTTTTTCGTTTATTTTCTAAATACATAAGAATACTTGCTTATTTCTATACATTTTCCTAAATAGTTCATAAATAGTGATTAGAGAGAGTATATATTGCGTTTCTGACAGCAAGAAGAGGCATTTCGAGAGTGTAGCCCGTATTTCTGGCTGGAAACCGTGAGTATTGGGGGCGACAACACGGAAACCGATGCGCGAATATTAAAGAAACTTTTTTTTCGAAATCGTTCGTCCGTTAAATCCGTTGCATACGCAGACAGAAGGTTCCGTGCCGTGAAACTTGGCCTGTCGCTTCTCGCAACATGTTTGATCGAACGCATAGATGTTAGCTTCCAACTTAGCTACGGTACACCGCCACAAGTGGAACCAACATCCAAATTGGTGCTAGCTGCTGCAGTTCTTTTATTTTGTTGTTTAACAAAAAGAATTACTGAAAAAACAAACAACCTTTACAAAATGAATTGCAATAGCAATCAAATTCTTCTTCGCATTTATATTTACCATTCTGGCAAACTTGTCTCGATTTCTCGCAGTGCAGAGAGCACACATAATTAAATAAAAAAGGTCTCTCTCTGTTAACTTACTCCCTCCTCTGTGGGCATGAGCAAGATCTGTTAACTAATTTTACCTTACCGATTGGGAATTCGACCGCGTTCTTATTTGCGATTGGAAATTCGACACGGTTTCTACATACCGATTGGGTATATTTCTATGTTAACGTGTAAAAGTTACCCTATAATGTTAACGGAATGTCTTGTTGTGGATTATAGCTGTGGACTGTGGACCGTGTGGACCGCAACTTGAACATCGCGCGCAACTTCCAAGATATTTTAGTTCCAAACAGAGAGTGTCTATAGTTTCGAACAAAATGTCAACGAGAGCGGTTGTGTTGCCGGTTAATTAGTGAATTTCCAAAGAGAAAATCATTTTGTTGCGTGATTAAAATATAGTCTACTTTAGACCTTTTTTTTTTTTATATGCAGCTAGCTTCACAACTTGCTAGCTTTTGATAACTTTTTGCCAAGAATTTGCAAAAGCTCTTCTTACAACCAAAGTGTTAAGAAAAATGCTCCAGAGTTGTGTTCTCGCTATTGCGGCTAACGGAACGTGTGACGCTGCTGCGCTGCCGCTTTTACCACTTGTTGTTGTAACGGCAAAGTTTAATTAGAAACCATGATTCGTTATCAATAATACCGAGCGGCATTACGTAATTGCAAAGAGAAAAGAAAAAAAAATACGAAATAAATAATATAGAAAAATAGTAGTAGTAGTAGTAGTAACTTTTTTTTACGTGCTGTGAACAAGTGAGGAAGAGCAGCAAAGGATAACGAAGGCAAAACTGCAGCGTGGAAAATACGCAAAACTACCTGTGGCTCATACGAGATTTCGCTCAGCGGGTATTTCTGTTGAAGGTCGCGCCGGTGCCGTGATCAGTGCACGTGCGTTTCTTCCAAAAAAAAGAAAATAAATAACGAAAAATATAAGTAATAATAAAGGAATACAAATACAAATAAAAATAAAAATAAAAATAAAAATAAAAGTCATAATGGCCGAGTCCCCGTCCCGCAACGCGCATCATCGTCACACGCTGATACCGCGTCTTATCCCGGCTTTTATACCGTTCCTAATCCTGCCCTGGCTCAGCGCCGGCTTCAACCTGGAACAGCGACTGCCCATTGTCAAGTTTGGGCACGAGCACTCCCACTTCGGCTACTCGGTGGCCACTCACACAATTGGCGAGGCCCATTGGCCCAACAAGACGAATTGGTAAGTCCAAAAATTGGCGCCAAAATGTATTATCAGCCTAAAATAAGTCTAAGGAAATTTTGAAAACATTGAGGGAGTTATGCAACTTGGAAAAAATAAGCCTGGGCACCCTCAGTGCCTCAGTTTTAATATATTTAAAGGGTATTTTGTATGTTTCAAGGCCAATAAACTAAAGATTTCAGAGCACAAACCTTAAGAACTATTAGTAACTTTAGTAACTATCCGAGTAAACTCTTAATTCAAACCTTTTTTTTAAGAGGAAAAAGATTACTTAATCGGCTTTGCTCTCCCTTAACTTCGGAGATGAAGTTTCAGGTAACAAAAAAAAAAGAATTGCCAACAAGTGGTTTCTACAAAATTCTTGGGAATCTCCTGGCTGGCCGAAAAGAAACCGGTTATTCATTTTTGCCAAATCGATTTCAACTTTAATTGACTGGCATTGATTGTTATTAATCAGCAGCAGCAGCAGCCCGGCTAACAACAATAACAACCTTAAATAATAATAATTTGCATTGCAAGTCTGCCATACGATGTTTGCTAATGTACGAAACTTGTTTCGGCATCGTGTTTCTATATATACTCGTATATATAGACATTTTTTGTATAGTTTGCTGGTTGGATTAGCATAAAGTGCTTGAGTATTGATTATTTTGAGAGATGATGCCAGAGATTAAGTAATAGTTTAGGACAAGGAAAATGCATTGGCAACAAAGTTTTGTCAAGGATTTATTAAATATAACAATTTATTTTTATTAATTAATGTATATGTACACATTTAGCATTTTAGATTGATTTATTCAAATTGTGTTGATGCCAGAAACAATTTGTTATCTATTTCTGAACAATATTTTAATATTCATTTGGTTTTATTTGTTCTTAATCTCTCTCTTAATTTATGTATTACTTCAAGTTTGTGTGGATATATTCTCCGCTATTTTCCCTTTTTTATTTAACACAAAACTATTTAATTTAAATGTTAAATTTCATTAAATAACTCTTTGGTTTAGTCCAGAATGCAAAGAAGAATATTTTTCATACGTCAAAATCAATTTGCTTGACAACGTTTCCGATTTATTTGTTTATCGCTAATCGGGATAGTCAATAATTATTTGTTTTTTATATATACTCGTATATACTCATATATATAAAATAATCACAATCCCAAATTTTAAATTTTGTGATTTTGTCGATGACGAAAAACAAATTTTGGATTGTCTTGTGTGTTTATGGCTATATACATTTTTCAGTTTGTTTTACTTTTCGTTCTTATTTATTTTATTTTTATGTTTCCTTGTTTTTTTTTTGCAAATGTTTGTGTAGCCATATCTTTATTTTTATGGAACTGTTGTGATAGTGGCCAAAGATAGCTTGTTGAAAATGTAACCAAGAAGAACAGTCAAAACGTTTGTTGTCTTTCGGCGAATCGCTTAACCCCCATCATTTATGATTTAATGATTAACCCTTTTTGCACTGCTGCGAGTGACTCCGCCAGCGGATGTCCGTGGATTCATTTTGTTATGTGACCTTTTTCATGTTTGCTTGTTGATGGCTCATCCCCATTAGAGGTGCCACACTGGTCTGGTTTGTCCTCATCCCATACCAATACGACATAGTATGTCCAAGTCTATATACGAGTATATCCCTACCCCGGTAACACCCCCCTGTACACGCCATGAGCTGTGATTCGATTTGCGAGCCAAACTTGGCAGACAAAACGGAGCCAGACGGCGGCGGGCCATAAAAATGGGCAGACAACAAATCTGGAATCAATAGAAGAAGACTTTAGCTTGGCCAAAAGGCACTGAGACAAACAAATTAATATAAATAGTACAAGCTAATACAAAGTTCTCAAAAGATAAAGCTGATTTTAGTATCTATCTATCTTTAATCGACTTTGGCAGATTTAATTTTTGAGCATTTGGGTAGAGCTGGCAAAACATCGATGCTTAAGGCGGATATATCGATGTTTGCATATAAAAAACATCGGAAACTTCGATACTTTTCCAGCTCTACATTAAGGAATATGAAACATTTGTAGGTTTTTGTTTAGCAATAAATTGAAGAGAGATTTACAACATGTTCTAGCAATGTTTTTATAAATAAATTCTAGTTGGTTTTCTTTGGGTTTCCTGCTGAAAATTGTAACTCCTTCGTGTGTGTATTCTGTTGCATTTTCTTCGAGTGCATTTATGTAGGCTTGTGACCGCTCCTTCCCTCCGCCTTGTATACCGATCTCCTTGGGGCTTCTCAGTGGGTCAAAGCAATTACACTTGGGCCTAATCGAGATTACCACCTCCTCCTCCCCTCGCAGCTAAGAACAGCAGCTATGTCTGAATTATATTCAAGTTCTTGTACGTCGGGAGTTCAGCGAAAGCCACTGCCAATGCTCTCGATTGGTGTACGAGTGTATACGCCCGGACTTAGGCCCAGGCTGCCAGTGATGCCAACCCAGATTCCGACCATTGAATGCGCCTACTCGATCGACAGCCTCAAACGAATGATTGATGACGAGGCGGCCGAACATCAGAGTGTGATGAAGAGCTTCATTATCGCCAAGTTCCAGATGGATTCCCTAATCACAGATTGCGTTTCCCTCGAATCACCGAACAGGCAGCATATTCAACATTTGTGGCAAGATCTCAAGGATCTAATGCATGAGATTGAAGCTTTGCATGATCAGGTAGCTGAAACTGAGAATGGAAAATCGGAGGAGATGGTTCTTAGGGCCATGAAGAGGCGTCTGTTCAAGGTGCAGCTGAAGAAGGAACAGTTTTGGGAGGAGCAGTCCTTGAGGAAACTATCACAGGCTTTGTCCCTGAAAAAGGGTGGATTTTTAGAGATGAAGCCACTAAATGAATCGCTGCTGAAACATTTTCTGATCGAGGAACGTGCTCGTGAGCTTCAAATGCAGCAGCAGAAGATGGCCATTGGCGCTGTGCCACATGTGGAACGCGCCCGTGGTCTATGGACCTCCATTAAAAATGTCATCCTCAAGCGGAATATCTCGTTGGCACAGCGGAAGAACTGAAAGTCCTGCAACTGTAGAACAGCAATGTGCTCTCAAATTTCAAGTCCTTGTTACATATGTCACGTTGTATATAGCACACCAGTCGGAGAAAAACTATGCCAATCCCAGTAATGGCAGGAATACGCCTCTGATTATGTATTATATCATCCGATCTAAGTGTGCACCATGTTTTAATTGATATAAACCAATCAATTTCGGCCAAAAACAATTTGTTTCTTATTTGTTTTTATTTCCCTTTGGCCAGATCTAGCGCTTTTTTCCTTTTTTTTCTGGGTAAGTGTCGGAATGCATTTTGTGGCAGGGGAAACGAGATGTGATCCAGGCTCAGCTTGATTTATGGCAACGGAAGAGCCAAGAGTGAACGAAATATATATGTATATAGATATATATCTATATATAATATATGTACAATGTATGAGGCAAAAGGTACAAAGACCGCCGACTGCAATCAAAAATCCATTTACACGTCCACTCGCATGCTCCGTGCTTCTCCGAATCCGTGATGGTGCCCCTCCATGTCCAAAGGGAGCTTTTGATTTGCTGACAACGTCAACGTCATGTCTCTCTCTCTCGCTCTCTATATCTATCTCTTTTTGCCGCCAACTTAATGTTCTATCACGCTCTCTGTGTGGTCACCGTTACCTTAAGTCACGCGTGAGACACGTGTAAGCGTGTGTGAGAAGAGCCAAGAGCGATTAGAAGAGAACGTAAGTAGTTAGGATCTCCAAACACAAGGATCAACACAGAGGAAAAAGAAGAAAATAAAAGAGAGAGTGGTATATATTACAATATATATAACAAAAATATAAATAAAAGGATATTATATATTACAAAAATTAATATTCAGACAAATTGCAGGCTATTTCCAAGCCAGAAGAATCGTAAGTAGTAAGGGACATTACGTTTGTGCATTTTTCGTTGAAAGGATCACCAAAAAAGTATACAAAAAAATAAAAATATAAATAAAAGGATATACATATAAATATATGTAGAATATAAATATAGAGAATATAAGAATATAAATTCACACAAATTGTAGGCTAATTGTAAGCCAGAAGAATTAGTTATTTTTTATTATGTCGGCAATAAATATATTTTTACATTCAAAAATTCTTAAAAACTAGAGAAGATGTTAATGATGTTAAGAAAATATTTGTTTAATAATTACTTGGACAACTTGGAAGACAGAAGAATCGTTAAAAGAAATCCTTACACGTATGCAGAAGAAAACAACTATTATAAATATAATATTATAAGTTCTATACATTAATGATGACGCATTTAAATGACATTCTTTGTTGTTAACAAACGTGCTAATTGTTGGCGCGATTCTATAATTATCGTAAAAAGCAATGGCCCAATAATTAAGAACAAGGTCAAGCTACAAGATTATTGCATTTAAAGCCTTCAACTTTATATTATATCGATCTTTATTTCCTTTTCTTGTGGCGTTACATTGCATCCATTGAACTTGAGCTCGGAACAAGACACCGCATTATCTGACCGGATGCGAGGAGACGTTTTTGTTCTCAGTGAAGGCCGGGGACGATGCACAAATAGTTGTTGATTATTATTCGCTTCGCTTCACTTTATTTTATTAATTTATTTTTTTTTTCGCGATAAGTGCACTGCGACGAAACCTTGAATTTACATCCCGCTTCGCTTTGCTCTTTTGTTAGCATTCTCCGATTGTCCCATATTTGTTTTATTAATGAGAAAATGTCAGTCAGTCAGGTGTGTTGTGTGGATATATGGGTACGTGATCAGGGCGAGACGTTCCGCCCTCATTTGCCTCGATTTAAATGGTTCAAATTGAGATACGGATCGATTGATTTGCATGGAGACGCAGCCTGGGACTCGTTCGTTGAATCGTTTTTTTTTTATTACAAAAACGAGTCTGGTTAGCAAATATTTTGCACTATTTTAATCAGCTAAGTAATTATTATGCAACTACTTAGATGGGCGATAAGTTTATAATCACATGTCCGCCCATCAAGTTGAATAATACTTAAGTAAGCCTAGACCGCTTTCTGATAAGATAACTTCACAGTTCGTTGACTGCAAATCTCTGGGATATCTTGTAGATTCATCTACGGATCTTGTGTAGATCTTCTTCTAGGTTTTTCTCTCTCGTGTTTTACGGCCACCATGTGTTCCAGGCTGCTTTTCCGCCAAAATAAAAACGATTCGTTTCGTCGAAATGAGGTCAACAGACGCCAAACAGTCGGCTAAGGAAGGGAAGGGGGCGGTTGTTGGGTTCTGGGTGGTTTTTTCCCTCTTTCTGGGGGGGAGGAGGAGTGGTTGGGTGGTGTTGGGGCTGGTCTACAGTTTATGATTATTATTGTTGCGACTGGTCCCCATGTATCTATGTATGTATAAAGGCCGGCAACCAGGAAAGTATAGAAATATAAGAGAACCCGGCCCCAAAAAAAGCTCATTCCTCATGTCCGCACACACCCAACACCCAGCACACACACACACACACCATACACACCCCACTCCACGTCATAAACAAATGAAGCCAAAAACGCAAAATGCGAAAAGCAAAAAAAAAAAAATGAGCGCCAAACTAACAGACAAGGAAATGGGCAAAAAAACACTTGCTAAGGCGCACTGTAAGCTAGCCGACATGTGTGTATATGCAATAAATATAAACTGCCTATAGTGCGGGTCAAAAAAGTAGGAATATCAAGTATTTAAATGGGTTTGAAATTCATTAATAGTAAAAGATAGGTTTCTAGTAAATATATCTATAGAAGGAAGGAATCTAAATATATCTATTTGTGGCATAAAATTCTAGTTATATTTTTTATTAATAAAAAACCATAAACAATGGATAACAACTATTATTTGTAACAGTTTTTGTAAACTAAACACATTTTTAAGCCCGATTACAGAAAGATTTCTTTAAGATATATTATATCTGAAAACTATTATTTTGTTGACCTTAGCTATAGGTGGCATCCATCATGGAGAACCAGAACCGATCGTATGGCATTAAGTGCCCGACTATTTCTAAGGCTGCCGCAGGGTTAAGAATAGAGGGGGAGAGCAGAAGCGGGACGAGGGCGAGGACGAGGTTGGAGGCGGCCCAAGATCCATGAGAACGAGCACAGTTCACTTGTTCAATTTTTAGCAAATCCCCACAGTGCACAGTGCAAAATTGATATAGAAACTATCATGTTTTTTCCTAAAAATGTATCACTAAACAAGGCCTTAAAATGATCAATATTTATGGATTTATGTAAGATATATGATTGCTTATATTTAGTAGAAATATTTGGCAAATACTCACTCCCTTTTAATTTATAAATAAAAATACTTTGAGCTTATTACTTAGTTCCACATTCAATATAATTGTTAATATTTCCTATATGTTTTCTACTTGATTCGAGTGCCCACTGTACGAGGCCATGGAACCAATGAGCAGGCCATAAACATGCGTGAAAATTCAATTGATTTTCCGGGGAGCTGTCATGGCGGAGGCGGCAGAGTAGTTGTGCGTATTTATAGAAAATATTTGGGGGAAAACTATGGAACAAAAAAAAAAAATTGGCCATTTCGGTGTGGGAAACAAGACTCGATGCGGATTGCGGCAAGCCGATCCTGGGCAGCAGCAGCAGCTGTCGAGTGTGTGTGAATTGGCGAGATACAGATACAAAACTGCAGAAATACAGCAACTAATGAGGGCCCCAAAAACCCCACACTCATACACACACACACACACTCCCCTTAACCCCTGTCATAAGGCAACCAGCGAAGTGTGGGCGTCTCTTGATTTATTGCCAATTGGTTGGCACAGAAGAATCGCACCCAGAAGAGCCGTGAAGAGCCGTGAAGAGCCTGCAAAGATCTAGGGTGGAGAGTGGCTCCGAATCTGATTTCAAATCCAAATCAAACTACAGAAAAAATAACAGCGTGGGTTACTTGCAAAAAAAAAAAAAACAAAATAGAAGAAACTGGAAAAATCAAACGCTCACGAAGATTTTAAAGTGCCCACGCCTTGGGGCGAGATAGAGTCAAGAAGAAGGAAGACTCTTCTTTTTCTACTACTAGCAGAGGCAACCTCTGAAGAATTGTCTCCCTGTTGCCGCCTTGTGTGCACCCTCGATAAATCAATAAGCCCCAAAATGTGGCAACCGTTTCTACTTTGAGTAAGGAAAACCCTTTAGGAACTGCGACAAATTGCGGCAACCGCATAATGACAGGGAATCTTCTGAGAATCGTTAGTGGGAGTGGAATCTCCTGCAGAATTGCCACCAGAAGATTTGTGAACCGGTGAACGGTCGGGAGAAAGTCAAGTGACAAAAGGAAGCTAAGTTAAGTTCATGGGGATCAAAATGTAGATCAGTTGCAGGAAATATATATGAAGAAGTAGAGATCTTCCAGGATAATCGGTGTTCTATATTTAATAAAGAGTTAGAAGAAATTTTGCGTAGAGTTCTGCCAAATCTCTGCCTTCAATAATAATATAAAATAAGAACAAATAAAAAAGAATCTTTGCATCTAAACTAGAGCCTGAGAAAGTGTCAGATCTCCCCCGGAGATCACTTCAGTTATTAATCGTTGCCAAAGCGGAGTACACGAGAAAGCCAGACCCTTCTCGACCACAGATCTTAAACCTCAAATCCAGGGATCATACATCTCCGATTCACATCTCACGCAGATTCCGATTTCGATTCAGATTCGTATTCGGATTCGTGGCATTAACCCTGACTTCTTGCCTTGGGTTGGGTGAGATTTATGGAGCAAATATCTTGGTTTTCTCTGCTATTTTCTGTGTGTGTTTCTGTTGTTGCCCCGCGGGCTTAAGCCAAGCGAAGAAGAATTGTGCGAATGAAACTCGTTACCATGGAGAAAAGGTGGGTTAGGTGGGGTAAAGTTGGTAGAGAGCCAGAGATCCAGCCAAGGCAAAGCAGGCCAGACAAAGCCGCAGATGGATCGAAGCATTGCCAATACTCCCGATACCTACCTATGGATACAGAGCCAGAAAAAGGGTATCTTTAATTAGGGAATTCTTAAAGAATACTTTTAAAATCGAATTAATAGTGAACTATAGAGGTTCTAAAGGTAATTTCTTATGAGTAACTTTACTGATTTAATTTTACTTTAAAATTCTGAAAAAGAACAAGTTTTCTGATTAGGTTTTTAGAAATGTTTTCTTGCATTTCTTGTAGGACCTTTTCTAAAGAAGATTTTAAAGGAGTGCTTGACAGTTTCTTTAGAAGCTAAAAAATAAGAAAAAAAAGCACTGTTTCCTTATATTTTTATTATAATTTATATTATTTGTATTTTTATTATTTTTATATTATTTATAAATAACTTTAAAACATAGTTATCAAAAGAGCTTTGCGCAGTTTGCTTCAAAAGTTTGGAAACAACTTGTTTGTTGTTCAAGATGTTCTTAAGGAGTTAATAGTTTTAAATATATTTATATTTGTATATTATTTCTCTTTTGTTTTTAAATATAATAAGAGTTTCTATTATTATTTAACACTAATTGTTGCCCTAGAATTTTTTCTATAAACTTGCATTGCTCACACTTTTCTAAGCTACCCCGTGATTCGATCTGAGAGTTAGTTAATGGGTCCCCGCTTCTCGCAGTGCATTGTCAGTAAGCTGAAACTTTGTGTTGGGATCGCTCTCCATCTCCAGTGGTCCGAACCCCTCTGGATGCCCCTCTCCCCCCCCTTTGGTAGCCGCTGGAGTCCATCCAAATCCGGTCCCAGTGGCTGCCGCTGCTGCGTCTTCGCCGATCGTGCTCTCGTCGTGGCTGTTGCTTGTTTCTAATGAAAATTGACGCCGTGCTGGTAATTTAAGTTGTTTTCGTTCGGTTTCGGCTTTTACTGTATCTTGTTGTTTTTTTCCCCTTCTTTCTATGTTTTTTTTCGTAGCGCTTTCATGGCTCAAATGTAACGAAATGCCGGTCAGAATGGGAGTTTGTTCAGCATTATTTTTTTTTGGTTTTTTTTTATGAAGATCATATCGAAAATTGATCACTTTTCTCAGGGTTATGGCAATTCTGCACGAGCTAATAGCACGAGAGCGGTGGCAACCCCAATTATTTGATCAGTTTAAGCTCAGAAAACGAATTTCCCAATGCCTTTTTCCTTTTTTTTTTTTTATAAATATATTCCACAATTTATAAAGAGACCTAGTTCCCATGTAAAAATCGAAAAATCTAAAAATATCTATTTAAGATGAGAGAAAAGTCATTTGGCAATAGTTTCCAATGATTTAAGTCTTATTTATGGCGCTTTAAAGTCTCATGTTGTGACACCGGAAAATCGATCAAATCGAGCGTTTACATTCACGTTTTCCCCCGGCACTTTTCCAGCACCAGCACCAGCCACCTCGCTCTCCCCATCTCTTCGCTGGTTTGTTATTTTTTTTTTTTCCTTTTCTTTGCCACAAATTATGGCCTTAGACGCGCCTCGACTCGGCGTTTTCCTCTTGGCATTTTCGAGGCGTCGTTGGCTTCGCGCAATTTGGTTGCAACTGCCTCACGATAACAGCTTCGTTCCCGTACACCCCTCTCCGTTCCCTGTTTTCCCACTTTCCCCCGGGCGCTTTTTCCAGCATTTTCCCCGATCTTCGTCCGGTTCTTCATTTTCACATGCTGCTGTGAGATTTTCGTGGCTCGTTTATTTATTATGATTATTTATTTTGTTTTTACTTAGTTTGTGTGCCTCTGCCACAGATGTTGGCAGTTCATCAGTTTGGTTTTGGGAAAAAATGAGGAAAAACGCCGGAAAAGCGAGGCACGGCCAGCGGTGTGGCGTCACACATGGACTGTGAGGATTGATTAGATTTGTTCAGTTGAAGTCTTTTCCCCGCTGAAAAGTTCAACAAAATGCTGGGCTCCTCCCTTTGTCGCCCACTTTGGAGACGTCTCTGTTTGCCGGCAACCCTTTCCCCTTTTCCCCTTTTGTAATACACACAAAGAAATTATGTCTGCCTTGTTTAATGCATTTAAATAACTTAAGTTTTGAGTGGAAAATGCCAGGAAATATGTAAGGTTGTGAAATTTAAAGTGTTTTCTACAGTTTTTCTTAAGTTAATTGTTTGAGGGAATTCTATATATCTTTTAAAATATTTATTAATATTTTTAAATGGTGTTTTAATTTAACAAGAAATTATCATATTAAATATAAAGTATTTGCCTTGTTTAAAAATATATTTAAAGATTTAAGAAGGTTTTTTTGAATGGACTGAACATTTTGACATTTCTATCCAAGTTAAGAAAGACTTTAAACTCCATTTAAATATATATTTATGTTTGGCCAAAATGCAAATCCTGTCGACTTGCCACGCCCACAATATGTGTGTGTGTGACACGTGGGTGTTGTTGTTGCCATGTTTGCTTGACGAATTTTGACTTGGCTCGAAAGGCTTCGGTTTCGGTTTCGGTTTCTCAGCTGCAACTACCAAACGCCCAGACATTGGCTTTTGCCTTTGGCTTAGCATCGACTTTAGCTCCAACTTCAGCTTCGACTTCGACTTCGACTTGGGGCAACTTCAACTTCAACTTCTTGGATTGCGAAGGCAACCGGCGGCTGCGTGTGGGCGCCAAAATCGAAAACTGCGATGGCGACACAACTCTTGATAAGAATGAACATTAACTCGTATATATACTCGTACTTACCTACATACATATATGAACACACACACACACTCCGCACACACATCGATGTTGACAAGCTTGCAACTGCCGGCACTTTTACCAAACTACAAAAAAAGAAACAAGAAAAACCTAGAAGGAAATACCTAAAAGGTGTTGAAAGTGTTAAGTCCAAGTAATGCCCTTTTCTAACAAAAGGTAGTTTGAAATCATTTTAGATAGAAAATATAATTTCAATTAATATATAAATATCTAAGAAATACTGAAAAATAAGAAGATATACTTATATGATGAAAAATAAATAAATTATAGCTCAATACAAGTTGTTTTGGCAAATGCCATCACTGACAGTTAAAACCGCTTGGGAATTCTAGGGGAAAATTGATAAATAAGCGTTGTAAGCTTTAAAAATTATGATAAATGTAAAGAAAATTAGTTTAAACTTCATATTTTTAAATGAAAATATATATTCTGTTTAAATATCAGCTAATTTTTAAGTTAAATATATAAAATGTATACTTATATCTTTGGGTTCTTTTATTTTAAAGCAGAAATCAATATTTGTTCACTATTTCTATAGCTTAAAGCTTGTTTTAAATTAAGTAAATATATATAATCCATAAATACCTATATAAATTATAATTATATAGAAGCACGATCCCAATAGCCATAATACCTTTCCCCGAAAAAAATACAGAGTGAGTGACAGCCTCAACTCGTTTAGGTGGTTGTCGCCGTGCTTTATGTACTTCATGTACACTTTATGAGCTGTATTACTTGTACTGCAGTCCATAGACCTGCTTTTTTTTCTACCCGCTTTGCCCTGGTTTCCCTGGTTTCCCTGACTTCCCCGGTTTCCTCGGCTTATTTGCTTTTCCAGGTAGGACTGCAACGGCGACGTTTATCTGGTGGTATCTCTTCTGTGTGTGTGGGTCTGCGTCTGCAACTCCCCATGGGTTAATTGATAAGGTTATTGTTTTTTTTTTTGTTTCGTCGTTCCCTTTTCCGAGGGCGTATTCCAAAGTTCCACACTGCCATTTCCCTCGAGACAATCCCCATACCAATCCCTCTAACCCCCGCCCCCCCAATGGGGGCGTTCTTTAGCCCCAGAAAAAGAGGTGCGATTAAGCCAAAGGCGTTCTGGCTGCAACAACAACATCAAAAAACTTACCAAACTGATCGATTGCCCTGATTGATGTTTCCTGGCGGCTCCGGCAACACCTTAAACAAAGTTCTGGGTGGGTTTCAGCTTGAAAGTACTTAAAAACCAGAAGCTTTGCCAGTTAAGGAAGAGGTTCAATGGCTTTCAAGCTAAATTTGGTTAACAACTTATCTGAAATATTAAAAAAAATATTTTGTTGACTTGAATTTGCATCAGAAAAAAGTCTGTTAAACTATATTTCCTAAGGTAATATTTTTCTTATAGCAATCATCATAAAGGAACCTACAAAAATAGCTACATTTATGTAGTTTTCTTAAATTCTAAGCTTTTAGAACTTAACCTTAATACTTTCCACATACAACAAATTTTCACACAAAGTTCTCTATTTATTTTCTTTGCAAAACCCATTAAAATACTTTCCCAAATATTTCTCCGGGAATTTGGAATGCAATTTAAGCCAGAAACGATCTCTTGCTTGGCCATTTTCTTGGCTTTCAGGAGGCGGATGCCATCATCAAATTTACGAGACTTTTGGGGCCTGCAAATGCTGGAAAATGTTCATTATTCTGGCGGAAAAGCCTCTCTCTCTCTCTCTTTCATAACTGGCTATCATTTTCATGTTCATTTTTCACATATAGACTTTTTGTGGGTCCGTAATTAAAAAGCAAATCACGTTTCATTTTTTATGATTTTCGTGGAGGTTTTTTCTTTTGGCGTGGGTATAGTGCCTCTGCTGGATGCTTTCGTTTCTCGTTCCGCTTCTTTCGTTTCAGTGGCAGTGAAAGTCACCGATCGCATATACTACCCCCCTTCCCCCAAACCGAATTTTCCCGCCAAAGGGGAACTGGAGGAACTTCCGTCAGGGGAAAATCTCACAGATAATTAATTCCCGAAAGAGCACAAATCGGCAGGCAGGCAGGCAGGCAGAAACGCACTCGAGCATGCCGCATTTTGAATGGAAAATTATGTCACATACTCTCGCTCAATTAAGCCGGAAAATTCGTAGCCGAATTTCGTTTGTTTTTTTGTTTTTTTTTTTATTGGTTAAACGTTGACCATTTCGCTAATGAATTGGCTTCAGAAATGGCCAAAAGCCATCAAGAGGTATGCCTGCTTATGGGGCCAGCTGTGGCTGCTCTTCTCTTCGGTTTTTTTTATGGCGGAATCAGCGATCGTTTCTCATGTTATTCTTGTTTTTTTGTTTTGTTTTAATGGGCCCATAAACATGATCTACACATCATCTGCTGTGCGTTGATCCAATTTATTTTGCGGTTAATTCGGCATTTTTCGGGGCAATCAACCCGAACTAGGTGCTGCTCAATTATTTGGCAAAGCAATTTCCGTTTCATTTTGCAATTAAAGTTGAAGAGGAAAGAGCTTGTTTGATATCCTTAATATTTTCTTAGATTTTTCCTTAATTCCCCCAATTGGTTTTCTATTCAATAATATAATATTTGGGGTATTTAATATCTTGAAGAGATACCCCGCTGATCGCTGGAATAGAAACAAAAGGCTGCGGGGCAAAAACCAATTAATATTTCTTCGCCTCAAACAATTTTCGCATTACGCATACGCCGGGTGGTGCCAGGCTAAATGTTATTAAATGTATACGTATATATTTCGATATATATATATATATATATATATCGGTATATAAACTAGTTTGCAGCCGAAGTTATGCCAGAGCTATGTCTGCCCACGCTTTTTTGTGGCGGCAGCTAACTTTTTGGCCAGGGCTCCAGCATTATTAAAGAGCTGAGAAAATAAAGATTTCCCCCAAATAACTAAGAAGAAAATAGGACAAAATGTAGATGATATACTTAAATATTTAATGAATATTTTTTTAAGAATTTCCAATGATTTTCTTATACACATTTTGTGTATTTTCTAATAGATCATATTAAGAAAAGTTTCTATAACTTCTTTGTGGGCTTAAAATCAATATCTTTTAAAGAAAAGAATAAGTATATTTTGTGTTGGCTTAAAATTAAAATTTTACAAAAAAGGAAGAAGTATTTCTTAAACATTTTTTGGGCTTAAAATCATAAAATTAACCTTACTGTTTGTGATTTTCTGCTTCTGCTGGAGTTGCTTCCGTTTCATTGGCATTTTCAACGCTTCGTTTTGGGGACGTTGACGTTGATTGCCATCAGCCGCAGGCTAAAAGCAGGAGCAGGAGCAGCAGCAGGAGCTGGAGCTGGAGTTGGAGCTGGAGCTGCTCCCAAGCCCTGCCTATAGGTCTGCGATCCTTGTGGCCAGAACAATTTGCATGCAATGCTGCTCCACAGTCGGCCAGAGTAATTTGTGGCAGCCACACGAGAAAAATTCCACGCGAACCCGTCTGTGAACTCGGTCTGTGGCTGTGGCCCTGGCTAAAAGCAATTGTCTGTCATTTAGCCAGCACCTGTTGCATTGATTGAGAACTTGTTGCTGCCGCAGCAGCAGCATGTAGCAGCAGCAGCAGCAGCAGGGTGCGGCACAGACTCTTCTCAGCTGTCAGCAATTTGTTGTGATCAATTTATTAATTCTCCGGGTTGAAGGACGAGGCTGCATTGCATCCTCCAGATAATCACAGAGAGCCGAGTCTCATCTGCATAAATGCCTTTGGTCTTCGATCTTCTTCGATCTGCACCAGGTCTTTGAATCTTCAGTTTTCGAATCTTCAATGTTCGGTCTTCAGACTTGGGGTCTTTGGTTCTGGGGACTTGGGACCGCTGCCACCCATCCAGTTCCCGGAACTCGCAGCAATTGTGGCACCTTGGCCTGGAATTTGTCATTGTTGTATGGCTACAAGTACGGGTTTGATTCGAAATGCACTGTAAATAATATTTAAGACATTTTTAAAACATTTTGAGACTTGTAAGAAGTTTATGGAGATTTTTAAAGGTATTAAAAAGATTTAAAGGCATGTTACAAAAGTCACAAAAGGGTTTTAAAGATATTTAAAGCCTGGCAATATTTATACAATTAGCACCTATCTCTCTCAGTGTTTTAAGCGTAAAGCAACCATACTGAAGAGCCCAGACAGCATTTACATGAGCTCAGAAACCCGTCTCCGCCAAGGGTTCTGTGTTCTCTGTCTCCTTGCTGTTTTTGGGGCGTTGAAGGTGTCGTCGGGGGTACTGAGGAGGAACCGCTGTGGACCTGAAAAACCTCTTCCATGGCCTTAGGACAAGATCACTGTTTGCTGCGATTTTTCATCTTAGGGTTTTATTTGCGTCCCTTTGGTAATTTCGTTGGGCAGACACAGATCTTTATATACTATATAATTTCGGAATGATTTTAAGATACTTTTAAGACTCCTTTTCAAGTAGGAACCATTAACATATTTAATAGATTTGTTTTGAACAGATTTAAGCACACTTTCTTGGTTCTTTCTGATTTCAAAAGGAATCTACAATTTAATTCTAGCAATTTCCCTTGAATGTTCTTGGACATTCCCCACCCATTAAGACCATTTATTTCTACTATTTTCCTTTCACCCTGCTGCAATTTATTAGACATTCCTTGGCTGTGGCCTTTTGTTTGGACCATTTAAGTCACTATTTCGACCATCAATGGTTTCCTTTGGCTATCGCCACTCACATTCCTGGCCTGGCCTGGCCTGGCCCGGCTTTCCAATCACAACTTTTGCCAGTCCACAGTCCGATAATCACTTGGCTGTTGCTGGGGTCACTGTTTTCCCTACGAGTGCCAGAGATGCAGGGAGGCAGAGAAGGAGACACTTGGCAGATTGCCACTCGAATCCAATCGCATCCAATCCCCATCCGATCGGACCCGACCAGACCAATGCGGATGCAAGTCATGAATGCCACCACATTCATGACCAGTGGCAGTGGCACTGCCAAATGCAAAGGTCTGTCTCCTGTCTTCTCATCGCTGCCACAATTGATGCCGCAGCAGCTGTTACTGCGATCTCGCAGATCACAGATCACAGATCACGATGTGCTGCTGTCCGCTCACGCTAATGAAGCCTGATGATGACGAAGTGCATGCCTGCTGTCGGAGCAATGCACTGCAAACTTACATACAAAAAATATTCAAAATATATCGGGAATTCAATTGGATTTTTAAAACCCTCAAAGGGGTATCTAAAAGTATATAATATAATTTTGCTGAGTATTAAATCAGTGGTCAAACGCATGTCGACATTGAATATAGTGCTTAGAGATGAGAACAAAAGCAAGCCAGTAGTTAATTTCCTCACTTAACCCTAACAAGCACGTGCTTGATGTTGCGAGGGCCATCAGTGTACTGATAGTAATGCATCAATGTCTAGGAAAAGTTAACAAATAGCAACAATATAGCTGTGTATTCAATGCTATAGATACTTAAAGCTATATCTATTTAACGCTTTAGTTTTTTAAAGAAATAGCTATTTAAAGCTACAGCTATTTAACGCTATAGCTATTTAACGCTATAGCTATTTAACGCTATAGCTATTTAACGCTATAGCAACTCAGAGCTACAGCTATTTAAAGCTATAGCTACCTAACGATATAGCAATTTAAAGCAAGATCAAGCTACACCCTGACAATGGGACAGTACTAATGCTGTGCTTTAATTTACCACGAGTGCACCCGTAGACATTTGCCAAATCTAGGCATGTGTCGGCAGAGCACCAGCAGAGAAATTCGTTGAACAGCGACACAGGACCACTCTATTAAGTTAAGTATACGGTTGTTGTATCTTTTTCAATGTAACATTTTGTTACTTGATTTAAAATCCTCAGTGCTTTTATTTTTCTTTCGGTGTTTTTTGAGATAAGAAAGGGCAGGCTGGTTAGGAGACTTGGGAGGCGACTTGTCCGGCTGATGTTTTTGCGTGCGGCAATTTCAATTTGTTTGCCCACTTGAGTGAGGCCCTCTTCGACTTCCCCCGGCCTATACTCTTCTTGTCCATCATCACCATTATCATCATCATCATCATCATCATCGGTTTCCTCTGCGGCCTGCTGCTCTTTCACTTTTGAGTTTTGAGTTTTGCAGAGCGACTTGCGCAAGCATTTTACTTTATTGGATGGATGGACCACTTGGGATACCCAAGCCCCTCCAGACCTCCTATTTCCCCTTGACAGCTTGCACTTGAACTAAAATGCTGCTGCTGCCGGTTTTTTACATTTTTCTTTATATTTCTTTTTTTTTTTTTACTTCTGTTGACAACACACAAATGGAAAGTACAAATAGAAACCGAGCACCGAGCGAGCCTCTTCTCAGCTCTTCTCCTTTTTTTTATATCTCATTTTTTTCTCTTTATTTTGCTAACGGATTTCTGTCCGCTTGGCTGCATCTCACTGGTTTAGCCTTGAAACAAACAAAAAAAAAAAAAAAACAAAGAAATAATAAAAATATAAAAAAAAATAAGGGGGAATCCAGCCATTCGACATACATATTCGATTTGGAGCTGACTGTAAACGGAAATGCATCAAGCCATTTTCTCACCTCGTGCATCGCGTTCTCGTTTTTTTTAACTGCCTGACTTGTCACTTTGTGGTTATTGTATTTATTTTTTATTCTTACCTGTCCATCAAGGCTTAGTTCTGGCCGGGTATTGAGGGTATATAGATATTTTTTTTTTGTTTACTTGGGGATTTAAAAGCAGTGAGTCGGAGGGATCTTTAAAACCTCTAGAGACTTGAGGAATCTCTCAGAGAAATGTACAGATTTTGATTCCTTTAGATTACTTTCTTTGGAAAATACAATTACAGACTGATAGATAGATAGATCTCCAGAGATTTATATATTTATTTTATAAATCTCTCAAGAAAATAATATCATAAAAATCTTCAGAAAATAAGAAATAACCAGGGAATTTAATTTTAATTAAAGGAATCTCCCGGGGAAGTGGCTCATAGATAACTCTAGAGACTTGACTATCTTCACCGAATTCTGTCTAAGTTCTTTCTTATATATAAAATATAAATTAAATACGCATTAATTAATTATGTATTTATCTTGACTGATTTTTTACTCAGCTCTCCACTTATTATCCATATTTGATTTTTCTTTTCCTTCTCTTTCTTATCTCCGAATTCCAGTTCTTTATAACTTGTATGTATACATTTTTATCTTTTCTTATTTTGGGCGTTGCACCCTTTTTGGCATTTCCTTTCCACTCCATTTTCGCATGTCTTAAACCTACATTTATTTATCCTTTTTTATTTATTAATTTTTTGCAACCAGCAGAGTCGCATTCCTTTCATATTTTAAGGCGAAACCGAAATAAAAACGAAAATTAGGGAGCGTTCAAGGCCGCAAAGGGGCTACCATTAGATGGCAGGCGTGATAAGTCCAAAAATTAATCGGATTTCGATTTCAGTAACACGCCCCCTTAACCCTCCTTTTGTTTTCTGGGGCATTTTTATGCTTAGCCAGCTGTGCGAAAAATCCACGAAAAATGAAACTCTATTGACCAGGGGCTACTGTTTAATTTCCCTTTTATGTCGGCAGCCAATCGAGGGGAAAAAAGGCCAAAAGATGGCGAGGGGGGAGGGGGGGAGGGGTGACACAGACGGAAGCGTCAACATCCATTAGCCACAGGCCACTGAAGCCAATTAGCCAACTGTGTGCGAACAGCCACCCCCGAGATCGATGGAAAACCACTCGAAACTCTGCACACAATAGTTGCATATTGTGCAACAAAAATGGGAGAAAAATGTATAATAAGTAAAATAATTAAAAATAAAATAAAA
>JAEIIG010007338.1:0-11145 GCA_018904695.1 Drosophila parvula | reverse complement strand
AAATGCTACTTTTATATTAATATAATATAAGCATATTTATTTCACCAAAAATGAGCATTATTTGTAGGAAAAGTAATTACTTTTAGTTATTTTCTTTTAAATAAGGAGAATCCGAAGAATAAGCTGCTTAATTTGTTAAATATTTAAATATTTTGTAACATACTTGGCTAGTTATTTTACAACATAATTCCGTTTTTATAAAATCAGCTATTTATGCAGATAAAACAGCAGCAAAGTAGTTTTAGTTTATGAATATCGAAGTAATTTGTAACTATACAAATCAAAGATGCTCTTTAAGTTTTTTTTTAAATTAAATAAAAGCTTTAAGCTTAATCTAAATGAGTATTAAAAATATATTTTAATAACTAGCTCCTCAAGATTCATAATTTAGTTTCCACGTTTCAACAACAAATAGAATTTAAACAAGATCAAGCTGCTTAAAATTTACATTAAAAGTTGAAAATGTATCAACTTTTAATGTAAATTTCAAGCAACCTTTTTTATTAAGAATTTTAATCTATTTATTTTTAAATTTTATGCTGTAATGTTAAGTAAAAAACGGGGAAAAAAGAAAAAGGCCTGAGGATAAGAGAGTGTGAGGGAAGAAGAAATGCAAATAGCAATTTGTTAAACGCTTTTGTTGCCAGCCATAACCTCTTTTGTTTAAATGTTAATTACATAATTATGCATAATCATTTTTAATTTCATTTTTCCCCCCTCTTTGTCTGTGTGTGTGTGTGTGTGTGTGCTGATATTAACAGCTCATTAAAAGCGCAGGAGAAAAGAAACGGCAGAAGTGTATAATTAATGCAAGCGTTACAAGCAAGGAGCAACAAAATTATGCAAAAATAGAAAAAAAAAACAACAACAACAGAAAAATTACATACAGATGGTGCAAGCAATTTGTAATTCACAATTTCAGTTGCAATTTTTTAGTGTTACATTTTAGTGCTTGGTGGAAAAAAAAATAATAACAAATGCATTTGGCTTTATATCTTTTAATACGAAGCTAGCAAGGTGACAAACACTGATACTCCCAGCAATTATAATTTCCTTATACAGTTTAATTTTTAATTTAAACCTTTTGAACACACAAATACTCAGGGTATTTTAATATTACTAACAAGTTTTGCGGCAAATCTAAACCATTCTTTAAAAGTTTCAAACACTTATTTTATAAAAAAAAAATATAATGAAGCTCTTGCTTGATAAATAAAACTCAAGGATAACCGGAATCAATCGACTGAATTGCTAAAAATAATTGATTCTCTTTTGTTTCATTAATTGGGAGTTTGGAAATCTCGAGGTTTTCTGTTCAAGGATGCTCGAGTATTTTTTTTTTTTAAACACAAATGCAACTCTGCGTAGCTCTCTTCCTCTTTGATGTGTGCAAGTGCAGCGATTTCCTTTGACAGTTTCTTTTGTGCATTGAAAGTTGAGAACTTCGCTTGAAAGTGGCAATTTCCATGCAATTTTTTATTAAGGTAAATTCACACAATTCGAACATGCGGTGAAGTGCAATTTCTTTGCTCTTTTGCATTTAATGCATTTTGCGAAAAAAAACGCACACACTTTCATTGTTTTATTTTTCGGTTGAGATTGTATCAAATGGGTGTTCCCTTTGTTTTTTTCCCGCTCTATTATGGGTGTGTGAGTGGAAATTAGCAAAGTACGAGTAAGTGAAGTAAACAGCACAAAGAAAATGTAGCAAAAGCATAAAAAGAAGCTGGAAGGGTCGAGCCAATTACAAAAATTACAAAAAATATTTTAAAAATCAGCTCTAACATCAAAGGAGATCGCTCGCGGAATCTCGTGAGCGAAACTGTGATATGTTCCGTTTGAGAACCAGTGTGATCAAAAAAGTAAAGGAAATTAATCAAATTAACCATTTTCGCCCACGACATTTCGTTCATGTTAGTACCCGATCGATAGAAAAATCATTAAGTTATTCTTTTGGCTCCTTTCGTTATTTTTCTTGAATGAAGTTTTCGCTCACGGAATTATTTCGTCGATGTTAGTTCTAGGCCTTAGCTTGGTCCTTGTCGCACCTCCAGGCGGAGGTTACCAATACGTCAAATCGAAAGTGGAATATGTTTACATTAAAAAGATAGTAAGAACAGCTACAATGAACTGCAACTAAACAATTTATTTGAGTTAAGCAGTTAACAAAGCTTTATGTCGCTCAAAAACAAGTTGCAAAACATACAGGTACACCCTAATTGTGTTAGTTTATTTGCCTGAGGCAGTGCCTCGATTGTGACGCCTTTGTCGCCTGGTCGTTGACTTTTGACAGTGGCTACAGTTTTGGCAACTTCCAATTTCCAAAACTCGCTCCGCTAGAGCGAGCGAGAGGGTACGAAAGCAAAGCTCTTCCAGTGTCTAGTGTGCGAGCGAGCGAGAGAGAGAGAGGTAGGCACACCGACTGAAAACATGTTTGGCCATGTTTCTTTTTCTTCGTTTCAACGGGCAAAAAAAACAAAATTTTTTTAAAGAAAAAAAAAACGGGGGAGAAATGCACAAAAAATATATACAGAACAGAAACACACTCGCACACACACACAATACGGGAAACTCACGCAAAATGGAATGCAATTAAAAACGGCAGGCAAAAAACACAAAAACCCAAGAAGACTGGAAGGTGGGAGAGGGAGAGCGAGAGCGAGAGAACTTTTAATGGTGGCTTCGATTTGCCGTTGTTTTTGCATTTGCATGGCTGCCGGTGCTTCGCTCTGCCTTTGCAGCCTGCCTTCCTTCTCTACCCACAGCCAGCTTCCTCTTTCGGCTTCCCATCCTTGTAGTGCTGCTAATGATTGCCTCTACCCCTCTACTACTCCTCCTCCTCCTCTCTCTCTCTCTTGGCTCTTGGTCGCCTCCTTCCACCTCTCTTCCGATTCCCGAGCGGCTTTTTTTCAAGCTGTGCGCCATATTTGCACTTAATTGAAGTGTATTTGCATGTGTGTGTGTGTGTGTGCATGTTTTCAGTTATTTGCGTGCGTTTTATATTTACTGCAGCTCTCCTCTCCTTCCTCTCTCATTCCCGCCTCTTTTTGTTGCTGCTGCTGTTGTTGTTGCTGTTGCCTTTCAGCCAATTGTGCTTGTTAATTTGATTTTCGCACACACACACAAGCAGAGACACACACAAATAGCAGGATGCACTCAGAAAATGATTCATATGCACTCATACTGTCGCACACACTCCCATGCCTTTGGTGTGGCGCCATCTTGCGGCTTTCAAGTGGTTAATGGAATAACGGGAGCTACGAATTGCAATAAGAGAAAAAGGGGGACAAGAACACCTGCAAAATGGGCGATTTACATATCAGAGGAATATATTATAGCATTATCATTAGCACTATAATTGGCATTGACACAATCTACCACTAATTTATAACAAATGTTACTATAATAACATTGCTTTATATAATTTTATAGTAAATCAATTAATATACATACAATATTATTGACTTAATATATTTTCAAAGCTACAACTATATAACTTAACTTGAAAAAATTTTTAAGTACAAAGATAGTTTTTTAAAAAGTTAACAGCTTTTTTTACTTTTATGCCTAAACGCGGGAACTAATTTTAAAATATTTAATTGGTGATGTTTTTCTTTTTTTAAAGTGTAACTACAAAATTTGATGTTTTTTTCTTTTAACGTGTAACTAAAATATTCTATAGCAAATTAGTAAAGTAAACAAAAAATCAAAAAGGATGTAACACACATTTTGCACAGTCATGCCGCATTTCTTATCGCTTTACGCAGCTTATCGATGTTTTTACCAAATGCTTATCGATACAATTATTGTGGCAGTTATTATTTAATGTTATTTAATGAAGCCCTTTCAAAATTATGAGTTACTTATAAACATTCACTATATTCCACATTATAAGCAATAGAATAAAACCGTTATTAATATTTTCATCCATTTACATATATTTTTTATCGCTTTATGTTGCCTATCGATGTTATTTTCAAAAACGTTGGAATTTATCGCACATTATTAGTCATAACAATGTGTACTAGGAAATTAAAATAAGCAAAATTAAAATGATAAAATGAATAATAGGATATTATTACTGGGCATTATTCCTCAAACGACCTCAAACCGAAGCCAATGAAATCCCCTTAAGTAGAGATGATATTATGTTGAAGTTTCACTGTGACCCTTATTAACGCCTTCAGCAACGATGGCTTTCATCGCAACGAGCTATTTGAAAAGTTTAATTTGCAATTTTGAGGCTCACACCTCATCGTCTGCTCTTCGACTCTGTATTGAATTAACTTCTTTTTACTTTTTGTGAGTTTCGTTTTTTTTTGAGGATTTTTTTGTGTATTTTTTTTGGAGTGTCGGCGAGTGCCGCTTGCCACGTTTTCTTACTTCTGTTTCCGTTTTTGTTTCGCTACTTGGACGTTGCAATTGCGATTGTGTGCACTCGTAATTATGTAATCAGCGGAGGCCTCATTACGTGTGGCAACACTTGCCAAGTGTGGCTCACTCCCCATTTCCACAGTGGGGAATGGGGTTTTAGAACAAGAACCCCTTTTTTATTTTTATTTTTTTGGGTGGGGGAGGGACGAAATAAGGCAGGCTCCCCCTCGAATCGAAGACGCCTTTGATTGCAATCTTTACGAGTGCGGCCATAAAAAAAAATACAGCCATAAAATGGCAGAAAGGCTGAAAGGAAAACCGCGCACCCTCAGTCCGATTCTGCATTGCTACGTGATGGACTCGGGGAGCCCCAGACTACCAGTTTTCCCGGTTTCTCCATAAAATGGAACCCCCAAGTCGCATTCCAAAATGGAGAACTTGATTTACACCGATGTCAATCAAGGGGCGGCAAAAGCTTCTTTGGGGTTTATAAATCCTCAAAACAATCAATTTGGAAAAGTAGCGAGGAAAAGTCAGATGGAAGTTAAAGAAAGTGTACTTTTGGAGGGTTTTTAAGCTTGCATCTTTAATGTTTGCTTGATGTAATAATGGGTTTAATATAAGACTTAATCTTTGTATAATTGTGTATCTTATTGTACGAAACGAGATATCTCTAAAATCTTCCTAATTCATTTATGATCTTATATACTCAGAGATCACAGAAATCTTCAAGATTTAGTCAGGCTGAGTGTTCTATATTCTTGGAATTCGATTCTGCCGCTGTCTGTGTATCTTTGTCTTTCGTAATTACCTGAATTCGATCCTCGGCCAGTCCCGTTTTCATCGACAACAGCTCCCTGGCGCTAACATCCGGATAGTGTGCCTCCTTGAAGGCCTTCTCCAGCTCCTCCAGCTGGCTGCTGGTAAAGATCGTCCTGCCATGCCTTCGCTTGTTCTTCTTCTTGCCGCCGGGACCCGTTCCGCCGGGACCGACGAGTACATCACCGCCATGGGCGCCCAACAGGCCACTGGGATTGCCACCAGCAGCACCGGCGGCGCCAAGGAATGCCGCCGCCTCGGCATGATGGACATGGGCATGGGCAGCATGGGCGGCATGGGCATGCACATGGGCATGAGCATGGGCATGTGCCTGGGCGTGGGCATGATGGGCGTGATGGGCGGCAGCTGCGGCAGCGGCATGATGATGAGCAGCGGCCGCAGCAGCCGCTGCATGCTGATGGGCGGCCAAGGCAGCCGAATGATGCGGACCGGCGGGCGACGAGCGATTGGCCGAGCTGCTGCCGCCCCCATTACCGGAGGCGGAGGAGCTGCTGCCCCCAGAACCAGAGGTGCTGCTGGTACCTGCCCCCGAACCCGAACCAGAGCCAGCTGGTCCAGATCCGCCAGCACCGCCGCCATTACTCGTTGTGGGTGAGCCCAGGTGACTCAAACCATTGCTAGCCACCTGGTTGGCTCCAGCTCCCGATCCACCGCCAGTGCCCGATCCGGAGCCATTGCCATTGCCCGATGATGAGTTGTTATTCTTGCTGGGCGACTGCTCATCGCCGCTGGCATTGGCCAGGCTGCTGGCATACTCCTGACCACGTGCGGCGGCTTGTTCTGCGTGGGGAAAAAAAAGGTATAACAATCAGGTTAATATTATTATATAAAAAAGAATCTAACAAAGGTATTTAAATAGTTTATTAACTTAAAACCTATCTTAAAATAAAGCTATTATTTAAACTGTTTAATTGACTTTTAGCTAAGATAATTTGGAACTGGTTTTTAACCCTTTTTTTTGGGCGCCACTCTCTGGTTGAATTCCTGGCGCTCGCTGAACACATGTCGTCGTAGTGTTGTGTTGCCCCCGATCCTTACTCAAATCCCTAACCTAATCCCGGTCCTTATGCTATGGCAATCCTATTTCCTTTAAATGGCAGACAATGGCTAGGGCATAGAAGATATTCGAGCTGCTCCTGCCACCACCAACATCACCACCAATATAAAAAGTTGATTTTTCGCACACGATAAAGCCGGCAGCTGGAAAATTGTTCCATGTTCCATCCTTCAAGCCCATTCAATTGAATGTCGTGCAGATTTTGACAAGTTGCCGGGATTCTTATTCAAATGTCAGCGAAGGGTTAACCCATGTTTCCATGTTTGCACCTTCCCAGAAAATCGAGAAAATAGCAACACACACACGCTCACACTCAGCCTCGAGTTCGAAGACCAACAAACAAATGTTTTCCTTTGGCTCCTTTGGAGAAAGGAGGAGAACAAGAAGGAAAAAAAAGGACGAATGTCGGTTTCGTGTGCTGGCTTTGTTTTGACAATTAGGGTGTTAGGGTGTTAAGTGGTTTAGCCCTTTTTTCGGTCTCAAATTAAACGGGAATCGGCTTAGGCATGTTGGCACAGGGCGTTCTATTGTGAGTACCGATCCTTGAGGTGGATAATAACGATAATTCCCCCTCACGGTTGCCTGCCTGGGTTTCCGGCCACCTAATTTGACCAATATATGTCTATCTATTAGTCTACGATCCGATTACCTTGTCTTATTAAGTAGAATTTAATAGGGATTTTTAGGGGAACTCCACCCTCAAGGCCAATAGGAAAGGGGAATATATGATGAGAAATTATAACTGGTTTAATATTTTAAGAGAAAAGTGAGTTTATACTTTAATATTGTTATTAATTAATATAAATTATGATTAACTAAGCTCTCACACTTTAATAAGAAAGAATTAACTGAAGTATTTCAGCGCTTAAAATTCCCAAGTATGAATTCAGGTGACCTACTGCTTTATAAACGGAATTAGCAAAGAGTTATGCTGGTGAGACTGGCGCTTATTATTTTTAATATTTCTATTACTACCTTTTGTCCAGATAATTGCTTTAATTAAGTTGATTGTTTATTAAAGCCTCGTCATTAGATGACCACTTAAAACGAAGGCACTTTTCCCCCCCCCCACACACATCATCATCATCATCATCATCAAATGAAACTCTGGTCAACTTTCCAATAAATTAGGCACATGCCATACCAAACTAATTTGGCCCTATGCATCCTATTTAGATCTGTATATATATGTTTAAATATATATGTATATATACATAGCTCGAGTAGTATGTACATGTGCCATGAGCGAGTGAGTGGCTGAGCGTTGCTTTTATTGCCTGGCTACTTTGGCGGCATAATTAGACACACATCAATTAACAATTAGCTGGTCAGCGAACGACAGCTGACCAATATCTACCCAGCTACCGCCCCCTGAGGCCCTCACTATGCCAGACTATATATATATAGATACATATATATATACATATAAACTCAACCAAAGTCAGACCCTCGAAAAACTGCTTTAAAAGCACTCGCACACACTTATAAATAGCCATTATAAGGCCTAACAACGGTATATATATAAATATATATATCGGAGAACGATGATTGAAGCGGGAAGGGGAGGGGGAAGGGTGAGAGTGGTCAGCCACTTTGGCCAGCTATCGATGTCGTCTACACTGCGCCAAAATTTCAAGTACTTTTCAAACAGCAAAATCGTTAAAAGAAAAGTTATTTCATTTGGGAATTCAGTTGAAATTAGGCTTAAATTTAATATATATTTAAAAAGATATTTGGAATAAATTGTAACAAAATATATTTTGAAAAATTATAAAGAATATTTTGAAGATATTTTTAAGGAAATATAAAAAAACTTAAGGCCTAACAAAGGCAGTTTAGCTTATAGATATAGCAAGTTAGAAATCTATTAAATAACTAATAAAAATAACTAATCACAAGTGAAGGAAAGGTTGTAAGGAGAATCTCTTACATTTTGTAAAAGTAGTTCCTAAGATAGGAAGGAAAGATTGTAAGGAGAATCTATTACATTTTGTAAAAGTAGTTCCTAAGATATACAGAGTTTTTCCCAGTGTATAGCTCTCGGGCCTGGTCCAGCTCGAGTTGAGCTCAGTTGTGAGTTCTGTTCGGTTCGTCAACTAATTTAATTTGCTGGTCGGGTAAGTCAATCGGGGCATGAGTTGCTTGATTTTCCGTCATGCGATATTTTCTGCAGTAGCAGAAGAAAGGTCCCCCCCCCTTTCCACCTTTCCACCTTTCCACCTCTCTCGTTCCAGCATTTTGCCATTTTCCTCATCCATTTTCATTCCCATTTCGCTGAGTTTTCCCTCGTTTTCCATCTAAATTAATTTGATATGTACACTTGGTAGTTCTCTTTTCTTTTTATTTTTGGGGTGAAATGTATACGAGTCAGCCTTGGGCCTTTGGCCGAGTCCTTTGTGTACTGGACCCGGGCTGGGAGATCCTTTGGACATTGGCCAGCCAGCCATTGTGGCTCGATTAATTGTTCAATTAAGCAATATTTTGATCGAATGGCTTTTGTTTTGTGCGGCATTCCATGAATTTCATTAACTGCCCAGCGAAGCGGTCACGATAATATGCCAATTTGTTGGTTATTGGGTTTTGTTGGTTTCGATTAATTCTATTTGTTACCTGTCAGTGGTCATTTAATTGCCAATAATTGCTGGGAGTTGGCTAAAAGGTGAGCTCAAGACTGAGTAAAATATACAAAGACTTGGCTTTGTTAGAACCAATTCATTTGCATTATTGAAACCCCTTTTCCGGAAACTCCTTAAACTGTAACTCCTATTTGCTGACTTGGCATTAACATTATCCAAATATATTTATTGTTTTTAATTTCTGCATGGGGCTTTTTCCCTTAAATTTGCGAGTAAGCTATCCCCATTGAGTGAGTTAGATTTATGGTTCCTGCCGGCTCCCAGCAACTCTTCCTGATAAATGGCAGACGTCCAAGTTGAGTTCAGTCTCTAAAACCAAACCAGTAAAGGACGAAGACGAGGATGAGGACGAGGACGAGGACTAGGACCCCCCGCCAACCTCCACAGACGAAATGTAAAATTACCAATAAAGTCAAATTGAAATTGCCAGACATATTAATAAAAGCCAACCAACCAACCACCGCCATTGCCAGGCACCACCACCACCATCGGGAGTAAAGTACTCCACAGGCCCAGGAGTTTTGGATCTATGCCTGGTCCTGGGCCTCTTCCTACAGCTATTACACTCGGCGAAATTTAGAAAAAATACCAGAAAATGTAAGCAACTTATTAATAAGAAGATTTTGAGAGTAACTTCTGATTTTAATGATTTTTTTAGTGAAGAAATTTCACTTTTTAGATAGGCAACATATTTTGCCAAAGAACTGTAAGTATTTCCTACATTTCCTACTTTCTCTTAACCCTTTTCTTCTGCATCTTTTTTGTTTATATAAATATATATTATATGTATATTTTTTCCAGTGCATTTATTGCGTAGCCAAACGATTTAGTGGATGGGCCACGCGGGTAAGGAGCAGATGAAGCAAACGGAAACCGACGCCCCCTTAGGCAACCCAAAAAAAAAAAAATGAACCCCTCTTACCCCTTATCTACAATTTCTTTTTCCTCCTCTTCTCCTCTATATATATATATATATCCATTTTTTTTTTGCTTTTAATTTTATTTTCACCGCCGCTGCTGGCGAGAGAAGAAGAAAATTTCTGTTGACAGGAAATACACTCGAAATTGGCAATTTTGCATTTACGTTAATAATACTCAAGCGTATTTACTACTTACACTTACACAGGGCGGTGCTTACGGGTATGAGGGGGTGGTGGGTGGGTGGTGGGTGCTGGGTGGGTTGTCTAGGCGGAAAAATGGGGACAACCGTTGGCGGGGTTCTTTTTTTTTTATTTCACTCTCTCTACGCTTTTTTTTTCTTGTATTTTTTTTTTTCGGTTGGTCCCGAAATGAAAAGCGTATTTATTCGCGACAAGTTGGGGGTGGTTATGGGGCTGCTGGGGGTTGGCCCTGTTCGTTCGAGAGCTAAGTATAGAGCTGAGCCAATATGACGCGCAATTATTTGTAATGGAGACGTAAATAAGTTGAAGAAGCAAAGTGGCAAAAGGAAAATGGCAAGGCAAGGAGGCAAGGCAAGGATACGAGGCAAGGAGGCAAGGCAAGGCAAGGAGGCAAGGCAAGGAGGCAAGGCAAGGAGGCCAGGCAAGGAGGCGAGGCAAGGAGGCCAGGCAAGGCTATTCTCAGTGGGTGGTGCTTTTTTCTTTTTTTTTTCTGGGCCCAACTTGTTAGTTGTTACACAACGAAGCGCGCCGCCTTGCCTTTTGTTTTTGGGGTTGCTTTTTCGGCTTGTCTCCCAATTTTCCTGGCTGCTGCTGCTGGTGGTTGAAAGACACACAACAATTTTCGGTGGGGTTTCCACCAGTGGGTGGCTGCCATTGGGGGGTGGTGTTAAGTGCGGGCGAGTGGACGTCCCGCAGTTAGCTCGTTAACTCGATTTGCGCTACGCTGCTATTGCTATTGCTATTGCTATTGCTTTTCCCCATTGCCCCCCTCCCTGCCGTTGTAATAAATACGAAAAGGCGTTGTTTTTCCAAGATGGCGAATGGTGCGTGTGTGCATGTGTGTGTGTGTGTGTGAGAGCTGCTGTGCGAGTGAGACAGACAGCTGAAAGTTTTTTAAGTTTAAGCCACAAAAGAAGAATTTAAAGAAAATTTTAAGAATCAATTGTTAGAGGAGTTCTGGGCTATAATTGAAAGAAATTATAATTTGGCTTTAATTTTGGGCATTTAATATATATTAAATATATAAATTATATAAATATTAGCATTATTAAACACTTATAAGGTTCTTAGGCACTTATCATTTGTTTCTTTATTTAAAATTAACTTGTTTCTATTT
>JAEIIG010007335.1:0-17734 GCA_018904695.1 Drosophila parvula | reverse complement strand
CCAAGCCCACCTGTGTGCACACGCTTTACAACAAAACAAAAAAAAAGAAGAAAAAAAAAAGAAAACCAAAAACAAGAAAATTCTTTTACCTTCTGGCTCCTCCCACTCTATGCTCTCTCCACCTCTCCGTTTTTCCCCCCGTCGCTTTTCTATACTTTTCCCTACTTTTCTCTATTATGGCGGCTGATGAGCAGACCTCTTAGCTTAATGTGATTAAAGAGACTTGGCATTGGGATTTTATGTTTGGCCAGATTGGAAATTTTGACCTGTTTTCCTCTGACGAATTTTTCTGTTTGCGCCTGCAGATGTGATGACACTTTTTTCAGTTAATTGAAAAGGCACTTTTTAAGAAAAAGAATAATTTCAAATTTAGGCAAATAAATAACTTAAGAAAGAAGTTTAATTCCATACAGAAAAACCTTTAAACAATTATACGAATTCCACCTTAAATTCGCGGCAAAAGGTAGCAGAAATTAACCCCTCTCAGCTTCTAAATAAAATAATTGAATGTGTTGTGTTGGCGTTTTTGCGCTGACTCATAAACTCCATTCCACAATCAAAAACATACCACACACACACACTTACACACACTCATGCCTGCAACTGACAATTTAACATTTAATTAAAAATCAATTAAAAACGTATTTTTGCACTTTGCTGTGTGAACGAGCAGCGGGAAAAAGGAAAAATATATACATACATATAGAGAAAATGTATAGAGACCGAGACAAAATAGGAAGGGTACCAAAAAAGGGGGAGATAGAAAAGGAGTAAATGGAGCATTGAGTACACTGAAAAGAAGTGAAAATCACAAGGAAAACAAAGATCAAGTAATATTTTAAAGAATTATGTATAATTACAAAATCTCCTTACTTGATTTAACAAAGAAATTCCATTTAAAATGTTTATAATTAGACAGCTTCTATGGCTGGACTTTGTGTGTGGTTTATTCTCTGTGTTGTCTGATTATTGAAACTGAAGTACTCAATGCTGGAATTGAAAGAGCTTAATTGAATTAATGTTCGCCCTCAGTTCTAGTTGGGAATGGGGGAATGGGATACACTCATAATTCTTCGATTGCCGATGTTTGAACTCCATTGGGAATTCGTCTCGCCATTCAATCAACGAACTGCAAATTAAACCTTCTACCTACATACCTCCCCCTCCTTGTGGGGTTAAGGGTGCCCTGGGAGACCACCCGCATTTATCGGCCCGCCCTGAACTGAACTTAACCCTTTTGTGAGAGGGGTCGCGACTTCTTGACGGACATCGTTTATCATTAAATTGCAATTAAAACTGACATGGAATTTGATTTATATAATATGTATAAGTATATACATATACAAATTACTATTAATAAACAGAAGGAAACGGGAATGAGGCTTTGTCTGGGGCTTGGGGCTTACATATTTGACTTTCAATTAGCCACTTGGTCAGTTCTGGTCTTTTGAGAGTACGGGGAAAACTTAAAAACAATAGAAGCCTTTTATTACTATGATATATTGTGATAATATTCGCAAGAACATAATCTTTTCTTATTATTATTATAGTAATTCATGAAAGTACCAACTTAGAACTAGTCTTACTAAGCAAATACTTTTGTTTTCTCTTCTACAAAATTAGAATTAAAGAATTTCCAACCTGTAAATGAATTCTTTGATTGTTTTTCGGCATTATCTTTAATGGTTAATACATAAAGAGAAGCCCCCCTATAGATAGGCGTCTGACACCCGTTAATTTAAGCACTTCGGGGGCTGATGATTAGAGAGGAAAAACGAGAAAATTTGAATTTGCATATTAAACGAAAAAAACTGTGCCGAGGCGTTCCATAAAATTTGTTCGATTCGGCTTCAGATACAGATACAGATTCGGAATCGAAATCGTTTTATGGTTATGATGTGTCAGATGCGGGCTGTTTCATGTTTGGTTGGGTCTCTCGTTCTCGGTCCAAACCGAAGTCAATAAAACGCATTGGGTGGTGGGTGTGTGTGTGTGTGTGCCACTTGTCAAAAGGAAAAGTCCAGCGGAAAATGAAGTAAAGAGAGAGAAGAATTGATGAGCCTAAGATGGTGAGGGAGCGGGGAGACGGAGACGCAGGCAATCAAACAATTGATGGGGATTTCTTCGGCGACTCTTTTGCTTTTTATTAATTTATATGGCAGGCGGAAAATTCATCCATCCAACCAAGTAACCATCCAGCTATCCATCCATCCATCCAACCATTTGCCAACAAAAGAGAGTCTTAAGAGGAACTCTTAATAAGGATGTGAAATATGTTCGGCATTGCTAATTGAGCGAACATTTAATTCTTTCTTTCATTCGGGCCTTTCCCTTTAATTACAGCAAATATTACGAAAAAAAAAAAAATAAGCCCAGAAAGGGAGGGTAAAGAAAAGAGCAGAAATTTTAATAATACTTATGAAATTTTTAAGTTGAAGAATCACAGAGACGATGGCCCGCATCTATCGAGAGGCATTAACAAAAGGACCGATTGCACAGGCAGAAAAATATGAAATATCTACTTGTATATTTTAGTAAATTAATAAGAAATACATCTGTTATGGTTAATTATTTAAATTTTAAGCATTTCAAATGGTATTTCCCTTATATAAAGCTTTATTTTCACTATAATAAAGTTAAATAGATTCTATATACATTTTTTTGCACTTAAAAGTAACAATATACTTAATATATGTTTGATTTTTATATAAAGAACTAAAGTTTTCTATTAAATTAATATTTTACATTCTACCTTGTGTATTTTCCAATATTTCCTTTGAAAAATCCCTAGTATTTTCTGCCTGTGTAGACTTTTTACATTTAAAAAGCCGTAAAAATCGAGGCAAATGCTGACCGTCGTTCTCCTCAGGCAATTCTCCACTTTAAAGTGCAATTGGCATTGAAATGTAACACTGGGCTCCATGCATTCATTTGCCCGGCACGTTTCTACGGAGACCGAGCCCTCTTTTCCATTTCCCCACCATTTCCTTTACGCCGCCGCCGCCTTTTCATGCCTTCTTTTCCCCATTGGATTTTTCGCGTTTTCCATTTCCATCTTTGGTGGCGCTTTGTGTGTGGGCAGTCGGAAAAGCCAGCGACTAAATTAATGTGTGCAATCAAATGTGAGCAATTCCCAACTCGCCGAATGATTCAAGTGTAATTTTATGGGGAGACGTGGGTCGGTGCCGCTCAAATTACATAGTGTGGGGATATCTTGCTAATTATAACCGCCGCTTCTGTCTGCATTATAAACAACTATGAGGGAAACTACAAACATGAAATGTCTATAGACATTTTTGTTCTAGTACTCAAAGTTTATACAGGCAATTATTAATATTATTAAGTCACCGCTTGGGCCTTTTGTTTTCAATTAGCTTTCTCTGCCAACAAAAAGCATTTATTCTGGGGAGAACAGTCAGAATAAATCCTTTGCGGTGTGATGGCAACATTAAAATCCAATTATTAGTGTAACAACTCGAACGAAAAAAAAAGCTAAAACCTGACTGAAACTGACATCAAATAAATGCATTTTTTTTTTTGCCTTGAAACAAAGTGGGAATATTGCGTTTTATCGTAAATCTCGCATTTATATAACCGGGAGTAAAATGCAGGAGGATGGACTTTTAACTTTGACTCTTTTTTATGGCCGTTGTGAGCCCATCAAATTACAGTCGAAATTTGTTATCCAATTAGGAGAGCAGCAAAAAATATATAGTATATGTATACATTTCCCCTGCTAACTACGAGCTGTTTTTTTTTTTGCTTAATTTTGATGTTCACAAAAAATAAATGGAGTGTTTTTTTTTTGTTTCTCCGGCTTTCTTTATCTTTTTTTTTTGGGGTGTGCTGCCAAAAAGTTTTTTGCAGCTGCAACGGCAAAGTAGATTAAAATCTAAATACACACACTCACACACAACACACACACACGGAGAGACTCACACTCATAAATTGTGCTCAAATAAACCGAATTAAAAGTGCAAAACAAGGCGAGAGCAACAATACAAAGAGCGACGGGGCAATGGTAAAAAACTTTTTAAAACAGTTAAGTGTAAAGGCGCGTCATGTTAGACACACCACACAAGCCCTGCCCGCCCCTAATTCCTGGTTGACTGGACTAACTTTTGACAAAATGTCCACAAAAAAAAAGAAAAATAAAAAGAAAACACCAAAACAGGACAGGAGGCACAAGGGATGTGCACAGAGCGGAATTTGAAGCTCCTTTGCTTAAAATTTATCATCAAAAAAGTTGACTGTAGTGAAAAAATATATATTACACTAAAATAATGCAAGTAAATGTATTTAAATTAATTAAGAAGGTTAGAAAGTGTATGAGTTTCTCAGAAAAAATAAACTTTTCTAACCTTAATATTCACATATAAATTTTTATAATTTCCTTGCTAAATTTCTTGCTTTTCTCAAAACCGAAAAATTATTCTAAAGTTCATCCTGGTAAGGTGAATTTTTTAATATATTTTTTTTTTGGCATGTGTAGGGCAGTAGAGGGTTAACGGACAGCAGACAAACGGGCAGCGGGCATAGCGGACAGATCCCGACAGCCGCCGCCACACACGGAAGCCATAAAAACTTATGGCAAAATATATAAAAATTCACCCTTTTTATTGTGGCAAACAACGAGAACGAGAAATAAAATAAAATGCAAAACGTTTTACCCCAACACAACAACACCAACAACGACAACGAGCCTGCAGTCAGGAGTGAACCTAACCGAACAGAACTGAACTGAGGAGAACCGAAACTGACTGTTGTCGTCGCAGTCGTCTCAACCCTTTGGGCCAACTAAAATTAAATGCTGAGTTTAGCAAAAGCACCAAAAAAATAATAATAAAAAAGAGGAGAAAGCATTAAGGTATAGAGAGTCGAAGGTGAGAATGCTCTATGCGATCAGGCTGCTTAATATATGAAGTTATTTATGGAATTTAAAAGGGAAGTGTAGTAATTAAAATCAATGTTTATATTAAAGCTTCCGAAATAGAGGCAGAGTCAATCAATATATTATTATTAGTGCCTATATTTAATCCCTAAAATCATAATATTCAGTTATATATTTAAAGATTCTGTGCAATTTAAATCCAGGCCTTAAATAAACTCTAATGTTATGTTAGGAAAACATAAAAGTATATATTCTCTGTGCCATTCTGGATATGTGAACAAAATGTAAGGGTATAGCGTGGCAGGAGCAGCAGGAGCAATGTGGCATGCAATTGTTGTAAAACAAAGGCAATGAAGATTCGAAATGAATACAAACAGCCAAATGGGGCGCAAACAAAAATAAATAAAAAAAAAAAAGAAAGAAAGGAGAAAAAGCAGCAGCAGGAGCAGCAGTAGCAGCGGCAGTAACGACAGCAGTGGCAGTAAGGAACAGCAGGAGTTGCCTCATAAGAATAATAATAATAATAATATAAAGGAATATATCGGGATATATGGAAACGGTCCGCGCATAAATAACGGAATTGCAGCGCACACAAAGTGGAACAGAAGGCAACAAAAAAAAAGAAGGCAGAGAAAAGGGTTAACAAACAAGGTTGGGGGGAAAAATATTAAAGTAGGAAAATCCAGAACCACATTGAGAGATTGTAAGAAATTTTAAAAACAAAGGCTTATATATGATATTTAATTAAAAGTATATAAAGTAAAATACAAGAAAATAAAGTATATATAAGCTGCATAGTGATGTTGTCCGGCAAAATAAAGGGGAATCTCCCTTCTTTTTCTTGGTTACCACAACAGGTGCGCCAGCACGATCCTCTTAACTGGACAACGAACCTTAAGACAATGCCCCACAAAAAAAACCACTACAAAAATAAACCCTACTAACTTTGATAGCTGAAAACCCTGAGTGATGACTCGTGCTGTTATATTATTTTGTTTTGTTTTTTTAAAGAGTGAGAAAAATAAAAGAACGGTGTTATAGGGAGAATTGCCCCTAGCACCGAGTTTCTTCCCTGGGGATGCCTGCTGTTAACTTACCGTTTTTTGACATTGTTAACCCTTCTTCCGTTGGCTCTGTTCTTCCCTTCCAAAGGGTATTATAAATAGTGTAAGTTTTAGGTATTACAAGTTTCTGATCAGCAGGGCCATAGGATTACGATCTATGGTACATTTTCTGTTGCTGTTACTCAGCTATCAAAGTATATATATTTACTGGAGAAGAATTTCAAGGGATAACACACAAAATGCGCTACTCTACAGAACCTTCAGTGAAAACCTAATGGGTATTATCGCAAGGGTATAAATTTATGTGCTTAAAAAATTCGATATCCCTGTTCTTGCTGGCCTTACTTCCCTTCTTAATATTACTGCTGCTTTATGGCTACCTCTCAGCTGTTAGTTGAGCCGAGGGTTAAACACGAGCTAAATGTTTGTACCGCTATGCGGAAAAAGTAGGGGAAAATGGAAGGGGTGATGGAAGGCAGTAGTTCAAATGGAAGGCAGAATGGCAGGGGTGATGCCAAGGGCTGGCGGTATGGCAGGGATGGCAAAACAAAAGCCAAATGAAATGAGATAGAATAGGGGGAGAAGGGTAGTGGAACACACACACAACCCACAACCCACCTGGCATAGGGATAAATGCGAAATGCAATTTTCTTCTTATGGGATAGCGTTGATTTCAGCACTCTTGCCGCTTTCGCCTCCTTGTTTCCTTGTTGCCCTGTTGAAATATTCATTTTGTATTGCATTTCCTTGGCAGCACGTGTGTTTTCTGTGGCCGGAATGGAAAATGCTTCGGCTAACTGCATTTGGCTTGAGAGATTTCGCACGTGTGCCTTTAACCAAGTGCCGCACTTTCTTTCCCCCCCTTTCCCTGTGAGGGTTAAGGGTTAGTTGTTGGCAAGAACATACACACAACAACACACACACATTGTACACGGGGCAGGCAAACAAATTAGCAAAATCATTGTACAATCTGTAAATGTCAGACAGTGGTGTAAAAGTAATTTGTTTGCGAGTGCAACGAGTGGAATTTGTAAGCGGGCTTTCAAGAAATTATTATTTAAAATAGGTACAAAAGGGAGACTTGCTGAAATACAACTTTTAAATATAATTTAAGTTAGGGAAAACTGGGTTTATTTATATATTTTACAAAAGGATTAAAGTGAGAGCTTATAAAATGTGGGAAATAAATTTAAAATAATTATTATCAGGTATATATAATATATAATCATAAGCTCTAATATTATTTTTAAATAAAAAAGTTCCCCCTATAACACACTGTTCTCAAAGACTGAAATCCCAAAACCACTTCGATTCACGCTCACTTTCACAACAACCCCATATTCGCTTATTGTTTTCCCGAATAAAAAAAAAAGAGGGGAAGGGGGTTTGACCCTCTCGGAATTAAAAACTGAGAAGCAAGGGAAACCCCCAGTAACGAAACGAACCGAACATTCATCCATATCGAGACGGGCGGCAATAAATTTATAAGTTCTGCTAATGTGCGTTAATGGCTTGTAGTGTTTCAGAAAAAAAAAAATAAAAACGAGAACATAACAAAAATAAGAGAACCGAGGAGAAGCGAAGCCGAGAAAATTGTTCGGTTTGGTCGTGTGCCGCCTACTTAGCATATTTCCACCCCACCTTTCCTTTTTTTTTTTTTACCCTTGTTGTTATTTAATTTTTTCGTTTGTATGATTAGAGGTTATTATGCTAATTTGTTGCCGGCGCGGCCACGTCTCCACCCTTGTATCCAACTCCAATCCCAAAAATTTCGCCTAGTTTTGCCTGTAAATTCGGACATTATGGTGTAATTAGCAATACCGTTATGTGTCGGACCTTGTTCACAGTTCCCGTCGATGGTTAATTTATGCAAAATTACTCCCAGCAATGGGGGCGGTTCAAAAAATAATAAAAAAAAAAAGAAACAACAACAAGGAAACCCAAAATGGATGAAGGGAAGAAACTTTGTTTCCTCTTTTTCTTTTCGCCGTTTTTATGTCCTGTATTTGAGGTTATATTTGAACAATGTGCTAAATGAGTCGAATGTTTGTGTAACACCCCAAAAAAAAAAAAGAAGAAAAGAAGGGAAAGCTGGGGGAAATGGAGGAATAATCAGAGTATCAGGGAGTGGCTAAATTGGTCTCCGTGGCACCTAATGACGACAATAATTGGGACCCAGGGAATAGGTTGGCCAAATAGAGGTGGGGTTTTCTTTAGGAAACATTCTATTTCAATTATTTTATATTGTATTTCATTAATAATTGTAATATTTTATTAATAAACTATTTTTCTTTTATATTTCCAGGTATGTAACACTCCGTAAACTTCTCTCTCTCTCTCTCTGTGTAACATCGTCATGGGTCATCCAAAAAGGGCTAAGTACTTTCTAGAATATATATAACCCCTCAAAGCCAAACCGCACACCATATATGCAGCCATATACCAGTATATATTTATATATATATATAATACAGTTGAGATATAGATATATATTCTGGGGGGTAAAAGTTTGCGTTAGTTAACTGAAAAAGTATTACGCAGTCTAGTGCCCAACTATGGGCCAAAAGCCCACCAAACTTTAAATATAGCCACATAATTTTTTGGCCAGCAGGCGAAACTTTCCACACAGGCTTCATAACTGTATGTGTGTGTGTGTGTGTGTGTGTGTGCTGCAATGCCAGCCACCCCCCCCTGAATTTTCCCTACCTCTACCTACCAGATATTTTTGTGCTGAGTTTACATTATCAATGAACGGCTTTTGCGCTCTTTGCGCTTTTGTGCGGCGGCCTGGTCGCCTAAGTAGCCCCAATCCCTCCCAACAGCTATAGTTACCCCCTAGGAAAAAAAAAGAAGGAACAAAAAAAAAAAACTGAAACGTGGGCGTTGGGGGCGTGACAGTTGCGGTTTTGGGCGTGACGGCAACTATGAAATAACGGCACTAACGACTAACGCTCGAAAAGTAAGTAATCTGCACAGACACACACAAGAGAGGGAGATGTATGCATAGATACGCGCTTACACGGGACGACACCCCGTTTTCCGCCATTTCACTAAACCCACCGCCATAACCCCCCATCACCCCACCCATTTCCCCACAGCCATTTTCCGTGTGTCGTGTGTTTGTGGCCCGCCAACAGAAATTTGTTGGGCAATTTCCAAGCCAACAAATCTCTGCAATGCTGCTGCAGGGAAACCCTGAAAACCCACTAACTCAACGGGAAAGAGCCAACCCAACCCAACTCACCGAAACTTGCCAGGCAGCCTATAAAGCACAGGACTCTGGGCACTCTACACCGAAGATTCTCAAATTACCTATAACTATTTGGGAGTTAGTAACTTTTGTACGAAACTTTGTATAGGGTTTCTCTTCTTCGGTATTTTGTTTATATTATTAGCTTAAATCTAGCAGAAAGCTGGTTCAAGTGTTTAGTGTCATATCCGAATAGGTTCTGTGCTTGGTTTGGTCACACTAAAACGTGGCATTTGAAAGGAAATAAAGAAACGGTCTTTTTTTTTTAGTTAAACTAATCTGATGGCTTATTTTGAAATATTTAACAAAGGGGAAAAAATAAAGAAGGATTTTTTTCAATGTTTCAGAATACCAGTATATAATTTTCAAATTAATTTCAACTAAGTATACTTCTAGCTCGAAATGCTCTACGTGAAACCACGTGTCCTAATCTCTAGGCAGCATCCTAAAAAGGGGAGAGCCTTGTTTTTTTTTTTTGCTGGGTGTAGTGTGTAGTGTGTGTGTTCAGTGGGTTGTGCGAGGGGCTGTTCTGGAGGTTGGTCGGTGAACACACATGCAGCTTGTAACTTGCACATGCACAGCGCCAGCTGCTGATGCTGCTTGCTAACAAGTCTCGGACCTTCACGGCTGAAAGGGGGCTCCAAAGGGGGTCTAAAGAGGGAAGTGGGGACTGAATAAAGGGGGGATGGAAAGAGCACCACCCACTACAGTGGAACAGGCCCGGCATACACAAACTGTCGCCAAAAACAATTTCGCTGAGATTTAAGTTCTGTTGAACAATTTCCGCTTTGGCTTTGCCCCAAAAATAAAGAAAAAAAAAATTTACTAAAGTAAGAGGGGGAGCTGGAAAACTGTGGGAAAATGGAGCAGTTACTGGGGAAAAGCAGCCAAAAAGCAGCAGTAGCAGCAGCTCACACCCACTAGGAGGCAGCACAACAAAAACCACATTCATAGATAATGTGCAGCTTTTGGGTTTGTGGTTATTTTGTATGCTTCGTCGGTCTGCCAGTTGCCATGGACCTATGCCCGGTTCTCGCCACTCCTTCTCAGATTCTCTAGTTTTTTTTATTTATTTTTTTTTTTGTGGAGAAAAAGAAGAAGAAGTGCTCATCCAATTTTCGTTGTCGTCGTGGTGAAATTTTTGGTGCGCTCCACACAGAAATTGCATTTTTCCCGCTGACAATATCGCGTCGTCGTCGTCGCCGCCGTCGCCGTCGCTTTTCCTTTTGTCCTTTTGCAGGAGCAGCTAAGCAGAGATAGATGGAAAAGGGAAGCGAAACTGACAACGGATTCGGACTCGGATTGCGATTGGGATTGCTGCGACTAGGACTCGGATCCTGGCTTTGGATTTGAACCAAAAACCAGGACCACCGAAAAGTTACCCGCCAGTCAAGCGCTCGGCCACAAACTTTTGGGCACGATTTTCGGTTTTGCGAAACAACAATTTTTTTTTTGCTGATTTTTTTGTGCAGCTTTTTTTGTCTCGTCGTCAGTCAGTCAGTCAGCGTTAAAATGTGCTGACTGTACACTGGTCTTCCCGGCTGCCTGGCTGACTGCCTTTTCGGCCGGCTTTGTCATTATCAGAAAGCCGGGTAGCTGCTGCCCACTAAACTCCCTCACAATTTGGGGCATTTTTCCGGTTTTGGATTTAAGCCTTTCAGATAGTTTGGTTGGTTTTTATTTAAGCTAAGAATTTGGCAAGTTGCAGTTTAATTATTAATAGGTTTTTATAAAGGGGTACAATTAAAATAAAGTTAATAATATATTCGCTATATGTAGATACATTAACTGTCCAGTTTAATGTTTAATATATGCCTAAATAGTGGCAATAATGTTGGAACAAGTATTTACTCTTAAATAAGAACTGTTTATTAGGTATTTGGTCTTAATTCCGATATTATCTAGGAAGTGTTCCTGGAAAACATCAGAAATTATAATGAAAAATTTAATTTTTAATAACTTATATTTCATATTTAAAGTTCTTTAATTATTACCCATGAAATTCTATTTACTAGTAATTCTTCTTCATAAACCCTAACATTGCAGGGTTGCCTTAAGTCGTTAAATCGATAGATTAACCTAAAAAGTTTTCGTTTTACTGCAAACAAATCGCCGTTCTTAGTTTTTTCTTGTTAACTTCGATTATTAATTCAAGAGTCATTATATTTGATCTTTTCAAAAAGGAAATTAATAAACTAGAGCCCTTAAAAGCCATTTGTCAGTCATTCCTTTGACCTTTTCAAGCGACCCTTTCGCCGCTTTTCACGCGGCAGGTCAAAAGTTCATGGACTGATCAATGTCGCTGTCAGCAAGTCAGTCAGTCAGTCAGTCCTCAACATTGCCTCCTTTTTGGGGGACGACCCCCCACAAACAAATCAAAGTAAATTAGAAGTTGAAACACAAAACAAGTGAAGAGAAGGAGAAAAGACAGAAGGCGCCGGAGACGGAGACGGAGATGGAGTTAAGTGCAATTCTCTTCGCATTGATTGCGCACTTGATTACGATAAATGAAACGTCAACAAGCATCCCTGTCCCAGTCCCAGTCCCAGTCTCAGTCTCGGTCTCGGTCTCGGTCTCGTGCGAGGGTCCTTGGGGGCATCCTGTGCAGCCTGCACACGTATTGTTGGCGCTGTCCTTGTCCTCCTGCTGCTCTCAGCTGCTCACTGATTTCTTTTGTCTACGCTGGCCCATAAACTGCAAGAAATCGAGGTACTTTTTAAGTTGAATTCAAAAGAAATACTTGATATAATAATAATTTGTAAGGAAAACTTTGTGCTTCGGGATTTTGTTTAAATTTTGCAGTAAATTTTATACATTTCTTAAGCTGCATATTTTTCTCTCAGTGCATGGCGACTTTCCCTTCGACCTTTACCAAGCTGTGTCAGCGTTTCTCATTTCTCGTTCTCTCTCTCTGTGTGTGTTGTCTCGACGGCGGCCGAAAAATCACAGAGACCAAGCCGGAAAATCAGGCTGATGTCGCCCCGGTTCCTCTAGAGAACCTCGAATGCTGCTGCTGCTGCTGCTTCTGCTGCTGTTGCCTGATTTTCCGCCTCTCCGAATTTGCCCACATTCGTCCTTTGGCGTCCCAGAGCTTTTTCTCAAGGCGCCGGAGCAAATGTTGACATGCTGGCAGCAAGCCGTGACTGGACTTTAGACCCATGGACATGGACACGGACATGGATCCGTATCCGGACACTCGGTTACAAGGTCCTGGGCAGGGGGGCAGGAGGGCATCCCATCCATCCACTCACGTCGCTGGGCCGTCTGTTTGTCATTTTGCCGCTTGGCCACTTAAGGCAACAATGTCACCTACCCGAAGAACACAGGCCAAAGCCAAAGCCAAAGCTAAAGCCGTAGCCGAAGCCGTAGCCGTAGTCAACCCCATTTCGCCCCTAGAAAATCCTTGAGTGAGTGCACAACCCCTCCCCTCCATAACCAACCCACACTTTTCATGTGTGTCTGCTACGCCGCCACACTCTGGAGAATTCATTCATGTTGAAATGCGCAAATTTGTTATCAACGCTTTATGCCATTATGTTCCATGTTGCCGGCAGATTTCCCCCCTCTCCTCGAACAACATTTTGGGGGCAACGAAGGCTCTTCTCTCTGCTTGAGAGACAAGTTTTCCTCCTTCGGTCACAAGCCCATCATCCTTTTTGTTCCTTTCTTCCTGTCTGCCATCGGTGGTGAGTGTCTTTCCTTTGTGGCCCATTGACTCATTAGATGTCGATAAAAATATGTGACCTAATTTTGGGTGAAATTTTAAGGAGCCAGGAAGGATATTAAGGGGGCAAAAGCTGGGAATTCAAGAGAAATAATTATATAGTAGGACAAGCCTTGAATTTCATTTAAAGAAAGTATAATTTAAGTGCAAAATATGAGACTTGAAAACCCATAACTCACTGGCAAAAATGCAGCTATTAACTTGAGGGGCAAAATTAGCAGGAAAATTAAGGAGGAAAAAAACAAGGTAAAAGGCAAGGAAAAATGGCTGGAAAAATGACTGGAAAAATGGTGTGTTGAAAGGGTAGAATGGCTAGAAAATTAGTAACGAAGAGGGGGCCAGTTCGGTTCACGAACGCCACATTAATTAGAATTATCTTAAGTGTGCCACACGGACGGACGAAGGCTGGCTGTGTAAAATCCCCCCTCCCACCCCACACAGAAACTCTTCTGGGCATAAATGTTTCAGCTGAATTTTATGTAAATGAGTTGCATCCACACACACACAGACCAAAAGTTCTCGAAAATAAAAAAAAATAAAATACCAGAAAACCCACAAGCAACGAAAACAACAACGGCAGTGCCGGCATTTTATTGAATACAAAGTTTTCGACGGAGGGCCTTCCTCCCCCCCTGAAAAAGGCAAGGCCGCAGTGTATTATAAATTAATAAGCGCTCAAACTGGCAAGCACACACACACACACACCCCCATTCCCACACCACCTCCGCACATTGGAGTTTTGGCATAAATAATAAAGTTAAATACGCTTACACAACGCCTTTTTGGTGGAAAAGCGGGGCCAAAAAGGGAGCGAAACGCAAACTCCAGCCGAAATGCCGAATTTATCCAGCGAGTTCTCAATTGTTTTCCCCGAGCATGTGTGTGTGCGTGTGTGTGAGTTTTCCTTTCCGGCGATCCTTTGGGTAACATTTTGGTCGATTTGAGCCTTCGCTTGAGCGGCAAAGTTGAGCGGCAAATTTGCCACAGAATATTATTTTCAACAAAAGAGGAATAGCTGAAATTCTAATGGAAACTCTAAAAGGGTTATCTGAAATATTTCAATTTTGGTGCATAAATATCCTTAAGGAATCATTAAAACGGGGAAAGATAAGTTCTAGCAACACTCAAGATATTGTCCAATTCTTTGTTTTAATGTTTTTTTGTTGGTCATAAATTGATTTTTTCCACTAGAGCGCTGGGCTGCTCCTTCTACTAGGTTCTCACCCCTCAGTTGAGACAATTTATCAACAATTTCGATTAGCTTACCACGAAACGCAATTCCGGCAAAGATTTGTCACCCGTTGTCGCACCACAGACAAGAACCGCAATCCGTTGGAGCAACTCTATCAAAATTCCGGGAATTGTCAGCGCTCGGCGCATTGCCCCGGAATTATTTTGATTAAGTAGCCCGGGCCAAATCGATATATCAACGCGTTTGCACGCGACACTCCACAACGACAACACAACGTTCGCCCCCTTGGCAAGTTTCAGTGTTTTTTTGGGTTCCGGATTCCGTTTCCCAATCCAAAGTTCCCGACCAAAAACCAACCTCAATTCCATTGCAGATGTACAGCCCCGAAAAGGCGAGAACCCCGAAAAACCCCGGGAACCGAAAACAACGACAATGACAAACGTAGGCGACATTTACGCACTTGTGCAGTTGTATCTGTGGGTTGTACACTGACAGAAATGTTAGACTAGAAATATATTTAAAGGAAAAACTAGTAGGAAGACTTTTAAAAAGGAAATAAAATGAGTATTCAATCCCTTTCATGAATTGGTTCTGTTACAGCGGATTATCCTTAAAATCACACAGTTTTCTCTATTAAATATTTACAAACAGGAAAGAATTTATTTTAAATAAAAGTTTTCTCCCAATTTAAAGGCTCCAAATCCACTTGAAGTAGCCCACATTTTCCCCCAAGTGCATCTGTCGTCATTGTATCTGAGTATCTGTGGCCGTGTATCTGTATCTTTTGATTTATAACCGAGTGAGAAGAACATAACCGCGCACTTTAATATGAATCATTTGACATATTTCGGATGTTGCCTTTGTTTTTAACCGTCTCTCACATTTTTGATTTATCGCTCCCTCCGTTCTCCCCGTTTTCGTTCATTATTGCTTCCTGGCTTCATTAAGAAGATGGAAGGAGAAGTAGGTGGAGGATAAAGGAGAGGACAGAGCGGAGGCGACAAAAATTAGTAAGAAAATTTATTGCATGTGTGTTATCAGCCAGTCAAAGGCAAAGAAAAAGAAAAAAAAATGCCTGCTCTCTTCGCTGCATTCAAATATCTTTTCGTTCTGAGTCAGAACATTTTGGGGATACCGAAAAAAAAATTAAGGCATTCCAAGATAACCAATTACTGCCACTGGAAATTTATGGAAAAATAATAGGCTCAAAGAAACGAATTTAATAGAATTATCAAAAGATATTTGAAGACTCCTAAGGTGTTTTTTTTTGGGTTTATCAGCATCGTTCCTTTCGGATCCCCTTTTAAGTGCAGCAATTTAACAGGATCCATTCCCTCTCTCCATCAATTCCGTAAATTGTGTCTGCTAAACCGAGTTGTCATCGCTTTTTTTTTTTTTGGGCCTTGTAGCCGCGTATCTTTGCATCTCTGGGATATCGAACAACCGAAGCTGGCTAAAAAACAAAGCAAATTTGCATACGCTAAGGAGGTGAAAAAATAAAGGGAAACGAAACGAAACGAAATGAAAGAAATTGACTGTCGAGCGGAAAGTTAATGCAACTAATGACAAAAACGCCGTCACCTGAAATCCGGGAATAAATCGAGGGACTGGGAACTGGGAACTGGCAACTGGATACCGACTCTGGGCACTTTGGCACTTGATTCATTCGGTGACACTCACTCAATTTCTTGCTGATAAACAAATTGAATGCGGATTCCAGGATTCCGAGAAACTTGTGTTGTATCGTCGTCGTCCTCCCCCCACACTCGGAGGCGAAATAAGGAGGGTAGATTTTGGCCCCAGGGGGCACTCACACATACACAAATGGAAGTGAAATAAAAGTTGAAAGGGAATAAATAACGAAAAGCGCATTGATTTATTTTAGCCAGTTTGTTGTTAACATTTTAACGATTTTGTCCTGGCATTTTAGCTCGTTTTCGTTCGTTTCTGTCTCCTTCCTTTTATCCCCACCTCCTCCTCGTGTCTCCTTGTTCGCTCCCTTTCTTCTCTGGCATTTTTTTTTCGGTGTCTGTCTCTTAGCCAAATTGCTGAACATTAGTCACCGATTGACAAGGCAAAGTCAGGCCCAGAACCTGAATTGAAGTCGGGCCAAGAAGGTCCCCGAACATCTTGCTCACAGCTTAACATTTCTACCTGTGTTACACGGGGAGAAAATATAGGAAGTAGTACTAGGACACTAGATGGGGTCTCAGCAAATATATATTAAAGAGCACATATTTTTCCAAAGATTCCTTTTCCCTGACATAATCATATTTAAAAACTTTCTTGCAGTGCAAACTGCCCTCGATTTAGCATATAGAAATCAACTAATTTCAAACTTGTCGATATTTTAATGAAATAAAAATAAGTGAAAGAAATAAGAGAAATCGGAAAATAGGAAAATGAATGGAAAGCAGAACAGTTGTAGTCGTAGGTGTGCAGGAGGTGAAACAGAACAGAAGGCAGCTAGGTCAGAGTGAAATATTTTATTATTTTCTTTTCTCGTCTATCGGCTACTGTCGTTCTCGCTCCCATTCCTCAGACATTTGTCACTGTCGAATTGTTCATTGTCGCTTGGCCAGGTTACCCGGCACTTTGGCTAATGAAACACCAGCCCAGTCGATGGGTCATAGGCCATATGAATGGCACTCGGGGCTAACCGGAATTACCTTTGCATTTGGCCAAAAGAAAATAACAAAAATAATGAAAGAAAAATTGTAAATTAAAGTGAAAGAATGATTTATTCTTAAATAAAGAATGCAGAACACCGGGTATAATCATTATTTTGGTAAAATGTAACTTCTTCTTAGCATATTTACTTGAAATAATATTTATTTATTTATAATTTAAAGTATTTGGCATTTATAACATCGGGTTTTTTAATATTAATTCCTAAATCGATTTGTTTCTTGAATATTTATTGACTCCTTTCTTGGTGGTAAATAATTCCCATTGCCTCAAGCTTAACAATGGCAACTCTGGGGGCCTGGCCGTTATACATGTATGTGTGGTGTATGGCATCTGCAATGCGGGTGACAACCCTGCCATAGATTAGGTTTTTTTTTGCTCACTTTTTGGCCAGCTTTTTGCTTCCTCAGTCTTTTGTGGCGCACTGGCGATGGCACCTCCTTTTGTTCGCTTGACAGGCTCCGTTTTTGGGGCCTCCCAGCTTCTCATCGTTGGAAAATGAGGATTTTCCGGGCCATTTTGAATACTAGTAGTAGTTGGCCATTGGCGATATGTGTGCGTGATGTGTGTGTGTGTGTTATCTCTGGAATGAGAGTGTGCGACACTTGGCTATTGCCCCGCCCGTGTGTTTGCATTCAACAATGGCCCAAAACAAGCAGAGTTGCCACCCCTAACCACCCCACCCCACCCCCAGTTGTGTGCTATGGAGAGAGGGTAGAGCCCCAAGACCAACTCCCACCTCCTCCGTTGGGGCTAAAAACGGTGGAAATGTCGGACGAAAAATTTCAAACACGTTTCAATAAAATTCAATTTGTAGCACATTTCAACGCTTTCCGCTGGCGCTTACCTCCCCATACCCCCATACCCGCCACTCACATATGCATGAATTTCCTTTTGCACTTTGGGTACACAAACTCCCCCCCCC
>JAEIIG010007321.1:0-26102 GCA_018904695.1 Drosophila parvula | reverse complement strand
GTTTCAGGCACCAGGCGCACAGGAGGCAGCAGAAGGTAAATGCGCATATATAAATTATAAATGACTCGAACAATGACGTCATCGTGCAGATCAGCAGCAGCGCATCGTCCATCTGCTGCTTTCTGTTCGCCTGTTACCCGAAATCGAACAAGCTATATTTCTTTGGAAAAATGTTATCTCACATGCCATCAGAGATGCTCATTTAGCTATATTGCAATGTTGGCACAAAATTGCATCTCACTTCTCATCAGATATGCTCGTCTGGCTACTACTATACCATTGGGGAAAATGGAATGTCACTTACCATCAGAGATGCTTATTTAGCTAAATTGCTTTATTGGGACAAAATGGCATATCACCAGATATGCTCATTTAGCTATATTGCTTTATTGGAACAAAAAGGCATGTTGTTTGTCTTCAGAGGTGTTCATCTGGCTATATAATATCATTGGGGCAAAAAAACCTTTTTTGGCTGCCCCTGTTTATTTCCATGTCATAGATGTGATTTCTTTATTTATTCATTAAAAGAATTCGTTAGTTGCAGTTATATGAGTGGAGTAGATCTTGCCTCACTGATTGTCATTTATTTAATAATTGGTTAATTTGGTATACAAGAGATTATATATTTATGTATCACTTAAGTATACTTGTTAGAGAGGGTGTACATATATTGAATGCCTTTTAATGTATAAATATAAATACATATATGGCCAAGCTATATAAATATGCTGACACTTGCACTTTTCATAGCATATCTGAGGTTCTGAGTCATATTAGGTGATCGTATTACTTTGAGCACTTGGCCTGGGACTTGTATTGATATAAATACACTGTAGCAAAATGTTGGCACTGATGGGTAACCGATATATGCATATATGCATGAACAAGTTGATATATTTTTATTTATTAACATATTTTAATATAAATTTCCAGTAAAAAAGCCAACTTTGTGAAATGACAACTCTGTAGTCGATGCAACTCTGCTGGTAACAAAGCTTGAGCTTACTTTCTCCGAGTCTTATTTTATTTTCAATTAAAAATCAATGAAATAATCATTGAATGTTTTTAATGTTAACAAATTCTTGTTTAGTTAGTTCAGAAGTATTACCAACTTGCAGTTAACTCTAATGACTTAATTACCCAATTGATGAATAAACATAATTAATCAATGAGCTTGTGATTTCACTTACCAACTTTGTGAACTGCAATCAAGTTGTTAGTTGCTTGCATAATGCAATAGGTCGACGGTGGGCGGTCAGCGCTCCTGGTTGACCGCCTGACAAATGTTTGGCCTCCTTTGGCAACGCCCACAAGCCAGAGACCGTGCGGAGTCACCACCTGCAACGTGTGCAGGAATTGGTGCCAACTGTCAGCAAAAGATGGGTCCAACACTCGGTGGAACAATGCGACGGGAATGGAAATGGAAAGGGGACTCCGGACTGCGACTGCAACTGGGACTGAGTTGGGTTGGCGTCCAACTGCCTGCCTGACTGTCGGCCTGCCTTCGCCAGGCAATAATAATTCGCCAGTCATTGACAATGTCGGTGCCATAATGGCTCTCCACTGGCAGGCAACTCCCCAGCCCCACTGTTCTGCATGTCCTTCTCCCTCCGGCCCTCCGGCCCTCTGCTGCTCTGCGCTGTGCTGTACTTGTGCTGTACTGTCCTTTGCTGCACTGCGTCGTCCTCGTCCTCGTCCTCGTCGAAATGACAGAGAGGGCGCGCTCACACCCGACACCTACAATTGTCAGCGTTCGTCTAAATGAATGAATTAAGTCAGCCATGTGACATAACTGCAATGGCCGGACTCGGGCCAAGGAGCGGAGGCCACTGCCAGGACAGCAGCAATAGCAGTAGCAGCTCCTGATCCTCCTTCAACGCCATCACGTCCACCCACATTGCACATTTGCCACATTGTTTTGTTGCTGTCATTCTTGATGGCACTGTACCGTGTACCGTGGTTCTGCTTCTATTTATAACTTAATTACTTATTAATATTATTGATGGTTAATTAATGTATTATTATTTATGTTTGATTACATTATTAATAATATTTATGGTTTATTTATTTATTAATATTCATTATGGCTTATTTATTTGTTATTATTATTTATGGTTAATGTTAATTGATAGCAGAAATCATTCATTGGGGTATATTTATTTATATTTGTTATAATTTATTATCAAAAAAATATATTACCTTTGCAGACATGTTAGCCAAGTTTTTTATATTGTTCTTCTACCAGATCGAAGCACTATATCTATAACTACCATAGGAACGATTGTGGAATTAATAGAACAAAGATAATGCCTTTACTGTTCTCAGCATATTTCTTTCTATCCTGAGAAATAAGCATTTTAAATCATTTTAGAATTAGGATTTTAATTTAATAAAAATCGGAGGTATCTCACTCTATCCATACCTTTGTAAGTCTCTTTCTCGATCTTATGTTCAAGCCAAGACTATTATATCCTATATATCCTATATATTTACATATCGGTAGAGAGAATCTAGGAAAATCAGTCCATATTCGGTGTTTTAATATATAAAATGTTAATAAATTTGAACAAAAACAATCGAATCCAAATCGATCAAGGCGATTCAATGGCAAGGGCCTCCAAATTTTAACATGTTCTTGTTAGATTCCATGACAATCTCTGGTGGAGACCACTGTGCATCGTGGTCGGTGGCCAATGCTGTTGTGATTACGTACTGCATTCGGTGCACAATGGACAGCGACGATGACAATGACGACGCCAGGGCAAAGTTATATGGCACACACGTAGGGCAACTCCTCCAGTAAACGCCCACGCCGGCACCGCCCAACCTCATGCCCAAACCCCCCCCCGTCGGAGCCAGCCCGGCCAAACGACTTTGGCGCAGGACAATGGCGGAATGCAAATGGCACACGGACGTGGGAATAGATGAACACGGCGCGAAAATTTATTTCCAACCGTTGGCTGGACTTGTGCAATCAGGCAGAGCAGCGGCCAGGAGATTGGAGCATGGAGCCTGCAGCTTGGCTGCAGTGGGTGGTGGGAGATTGAAGGCCGAAGCCAGATCCGGGGCAGCACGTAGCCGGCCGCCAACTTGCCCGGCAATTTGTGGCAGTGCAAAAACGGCGGAGATCCGCACCTCTCGGCCGCCCGCCAATTAAGCAACAAAAAAAAAAAAAGGGTCGCGACTTCGCCTCCTGGCCACTGGCTGCTGGCTCCCGGGGTACAGGAGCAGCAGCAGCAGCAATCCCAGCACAGGTTCGTGTCCTGGACTGGCCGCCATTAAAACCGAGAAATGCTAGTGAGGAAACTTCGTAGAACTGAATCCCGGCCAGCAACACACTCTTACGGATTCTCTGTGTGCTCTTATTTGTTGCTGCACATTTCGCAACAAAGTTGCGCCACTAGCAAAGTGCCAGTAGCAGCCAACGTACACTGTGAGAAAATATATGTACAGTTTTTGTAACTAAATTGGGGGTTTTGGTAAATGAAACGAGTAATTGTTCAATATAATACATAAAATACATAATACAAATTCATAAAAAAATACACTAAAAGAGTACAAAATTTGGATTATTTTAACTGATATCTAAAATGATGAATTTGTTTTACTAGATACTAGAATTATTCTGTAGTATTGTTAAGTAATTAGTATTATCCTTTATTAAGTGATTGAATCAGTGTTCCCGTTCGTTTGCTCTCACAAAAATCCTTACGTTGTCAGATAAAGCAAACGGGCACACTGGCCCAATGAAGCCACGAAAGAATCAAAAGGACAACGATAAGTTACAATTCAAATAATTTAGACTTCGATTTTTCTGTAGGAAAAAACAATTTGGAACCAAATATTGGAACGCAATTATTAAGAAAACAAAGTTAATAATATATTTATAAGAAATTCCAGCACACATATTTTTTTTTAACTGTATGAAAACCATACAAACTGTTGGCCAAAGTCACAAACTTTATGGCTCCATTGCTCCATCTCGGGGCTTTCAATTTCCTTTTTGCATTTTTATTGTTTAGCGGAATGTGTAAGGACACATCTCGAGGCGACTCTGCCTGCTTGGGCAGCTTGCTGCAACGGGCCAACAAGTGGATGTCCGTCCGTCCGGTGGCCCACTCTGGCAAACGCTGCTCGTTAGCGGAATGATGGCTGGAGGAGGAGGAGGAGGAGGACTCGGTCAGGACTTGGTTGGACTGCTGCTGCCATGTGGATGGTCTAATTTGCTAAATTGCCGCCGCCGTCTGAGGCGCCTTAACCGAAAAGTTCACACCGTTTTTTTTTCACTTAATTAAAAAATATACGTTTCCTTAGGTCGTTATAAATTAAGTAGATGATTTAATGTGCTGGCTTTCAAATCAGGTTAACGCTCTCCAGCTTGGTTATATATTTTCCGTTTGTTTTTTTAACATAATGTCAATTTAAGTATGTGTTTGGATTGCCTAAGTTAAGCTTTAGTGTCGTGATATATTAAATTAAATGATTTCGTGTGCGTGGCTATAAAAGTTAAGCTTCTCATTTAAGGCTGGCCAAAGCCATTTGAGCTATATTTCCATTCATTTTATTGCTGTAAGCAATTACATGTAGTTTAATATATTAATTACGCTTCCGTTGGCCGTAACAAATAAACTCGGCAATTAATTACATTAAGAGTTCAAAGAGCACATTTCGTGCTTGTGCTTGTGCTTTAAAGAAATACGAAAACTTTCAAAGGTTGGGGCTTAAGTGTGAATATATGAAACTGAAACTTGGTCTTATCCTCTTCTTAAGTTGGCCAAAAAAAATAAGTCCCTTGCCAAAAGTGCATGTGTATCCAGATTTTATAAAGTTTGTGCTAAAGTTTTCCCAAGGAGTTTTGCTTTACCTGTTCATTTATACCGCTTTCTTTTTTTTTACAACTATTTTTGGTTACAACTATTTTTGTACTTCATTCTAAGGTGCTGCTCTACGTATGTGGGTACTTCGTTGGAAATTGCTGAAAAAGACAAACTTTTATAAATAACAATATTATGTTCTATGAATTAGGACTTCGCTCACTTAATGATGTAATTTTTGTTATTGTTTATTTTCTAAAAACGAATAGAAAGGATTATGTTTATATGGTGTGTGCGATTTTGTCAAGTCACGCAGTGACATCGCACCTAACCTTAGCATCTTAGAATTAATGATGCAAAATTTACAATTAAAAGCTATATATTATTAAAAGCGATATGGCCTCCGAAACGAATGAAAAACATCAGCTCCTAGATTTGCCCTATCAGCCATTTTTCGTGCGAAAACAAAGAGTTGTTTAATCCCCCATGTAGCTGTGGTGTGACCAGAGCTACCGTTGACTTATCGTTATCGTGATGCTCAGTCGAGTGCTAAAAGCCACGCCACACCAAGAACAAACACGTGCCCACCTACACGGACACATTCACACGCACACGAGCACACGCACTTGGCCAAGTGCAATGCAATATATCGCCGGCTTCTTCTTGCGTTGCAAACTGCCAATCCAATTAGTTTGGACAGTGTAAACAAGGAGCTTGAGCTCCTCTTGGATCCTGGCGTCCTGGCATCCTGGCATGGCATCCTCGCGTGTGGCCACCGGGCAATAAAAATGGAAACAGGACAAACAACAAAAACAGCAACAATAACGAAAAATCAAAAAGAAAGCTTACATGGAAAATCCGAATCTTGTATATCCTTATAGTTTTTGCACCTATATATGGCACCTATAAAAGAATGTCGTCCATTGATAAAGTTCGATTCATATAGCTCAAAAACTAAGTAAATAATTTGCCTAGAAACGCACACAAGGACATAAGGACAGACGGACATGGCTAGATCAACTGTACTGTTGCTGATGAAAATATTTCATAAAGTCAAGACATCACTGAGTTGCAAACTTCACACAAAAATTTGTATACCCTCAGCGAGGGTATAACAACAATAACATTGGCTAAGCCAGCCGTGACCATTGCTGACAAATCTACTACAGAAAAAATATAGCTTTTAGCGGGAGTAACAATAACAGTTAACGGTAAGCATAGAAGTAAACAACTATAAAATATAAATTAAAGATATCTATTTTGGATGTAGTATACATAATGGCTTTATTTCGTATGATAATAATTTTATTATGCTTAAAAATAAGCCAATTTTCTTCTCACCTATTAAAACAAGCTAGATTTGACGGTAAACAAGCGACTTTGGCCACACTGGCAGCAGGAAAAGCCAGCGATCCGGGACTCAGACAGACGACACACACACACACAAACTCAAACACAAGTAGAAGAGAAGAGAGCGGCATAACGGGACAGGGACGGACTGGCTGACCGACCATTGGACGCCCCCAGGCCTCAGGATGTGGGGACTAGGAATAACATTTTTTATTTTTTTCCGTATTCTCTGTCTCTTAACTATTTATGAGGTCGAGTTGTTTGTGCAGTTTGATTATTTTGCTGGCAGCAGAGCAACGGTAACCGGTGACTTTTCATAATTCACAACATTTCGGCTGACTCACTCGCACAAACACACCTGCAATATGGGCGCCACAACGATACGGATAGAGAAAGAGAAAGCAAAACAACGGTAGATCGCAAAGGGAATTGGCCTGCATTAGGGATGGAATAACATCGATAGCCCGAATACTTGATATTTTCTAAGAAAACAAATAATTATATCTATATTATGGTCTTATAGGTTTTTATACATAACCTAAGAATGTATTGGAGGTTTGTAACACTTTAATGGTGACTTTTCCATACTTTCTGGTTAACCACCAAAATATTAATATACAGAGAAAATTCAAATTGGGTGCGACAATGAAAGTATTCAATTTGATGATTTTTGTTTCTTTTTTGAGAACTTGTATGCTCCTCTACAGGGTTTTATACTAAGTTCGAATAAAAAAAAGGTCTAAAATGAAGGTCTATTTATATATAGGTATATATAGTTATTTCTCAATCTATATATGCAAGCTAACTTTTTAAATTCATATCTTATGTAAATATCATAATTGCAATACTACCCTTATCAATACTACCGTTAAGGCTCGTCCCATCTCTAGGACGGAGATCGTTTTGTGAGGATGGAAGTATTTATCCACACATGGGCTTTTTTCAATTAAAAATTGCTTACTGCTGCTGCCCTGCAGACCTATGAAATATAAAAAGTAAGGGGAGATGCAGCCAGCCATAAATGAAATTGATTTTATTTGTATAAATTGAAATTGGTTTCAACACAGTCGGCCAGATTCTGGAGCTTATGAATAAAATGCAAAAATCGCAATAACAATAACGAGCGAACGAGCCAAGTAAATGGATGGAGGAGAGTGAAAGGGAAAACCGACGATGATGGCAGAAATATCTGAAAACAGTAAAAGTTCCTTAAATGCTAATTTTGTGTTGTGTTTTCCAAGGAAATTTTTCGGCTGTGCACGTTTTAAATTGTCTGCTGGAGAAACAAGGCCTTGCCACATGTTTTTTTAAATATTTTGTAGCAGCTATTGGCTTATTTGAATTCGGTTTAAAAGTTAAAGTCGATCACTCTAACCTAAGCGAATATCTACTGTCATAATCGAGGGTAAAACCGCAGGATCAAGGAGATGGGATGGAATGGAATGGGATTTGTGGTTGTTGGTGCTGCTGCTGCAAAAGCATTTTGTTGTGGCCATCGAGAAGCTGTTGTTAACTGTTGCCGATGACGACTATAAGGGCGATAATGATGATGTGGATGCCAACGATGCTGATGGTGTGGGTGGCTGCTGCCGGATGATGAAGAAGGAGCAGCAGCTGGAGCCGCACAAGGCGATGCACGTGGCACGACGTTGTCCCTCGTCCCTCGTTGCCAGCTTTAATTAAAAAGTTACCTGGCAAAAATGTTTTAGCTATTTTGCCTGGCAGCAATGCCAATGCAACCTGACCCACCCAGCCCCTCTGAACCCGGAATATGCTCCCTTATCCAATCCCTGACCTGACCCCTGAACCGTGCTCCTAACCGAGCTGCCAGTCAACGCTTCTTTGGCTGCTGCTGTTACTGCTGCTGCTGCTGCTGATCCTGCGGTGCAAGCAAAACTTTCTATTGGATTCCCATTCCCAGGCCCACCTATACCCCGCAGCAACACTACCCGACCCCCGCCTCAGCAGTTACCAATTGATTCCCGGGAAGCACCGGCACCGGCACAGGCACCAGCACCAGCACCAGGTATCGATATCCCGTGTAAACTTCGATTGACAGCCCGCAGCGTAGAATCGGATTGGAAGCAGAAGCGGAAGCGGAAGCGGAGGAATGGTAACGACTGCTCCTCAATTGGATTGGACTTGGGGGGCCCCGGCGCATTGGTTTCTGTTTCTATTTCGGTAACGGCTGCGACGTTTATGCGGCATTGGTATTTTTTAAAATTTATCAAATCTACAAATAATCTATATATCATGTTTCCAAATTCCATTTAATCAGCTTACCCAAAAATGTATGCTATACTTTTTGCTTGGTCTTGGTCTAAATTAAATAAATTCAGTTTAATATGGTTTTAACATCTTAAACCTTATTTTAAATTGTTAACATGTGTAAGAATGAGTAATTATTCTAAATATATAAATAATATTGCATAAAATATAAAATGTATAATAGTATAAGCTAAATTAATGATAGTAAAAATAGTTCTTTTAATTACATTCCCATTTTTATAACAATGGAAGTAAAGTGGAAGTAAACTTTAATTAAAAGAGATTCATATTTTCATACAGGCCAGTTTATGGCTCCTGCCATTTTAAGTATTTAAATTCTGGGGCAGCTCGTAAACTTCTAAGCAATGGAAATAGCAAAAATAATCATGCAATTTTATAGCATAAACGAGGTATTTGCTACGGAATGTCACTTAGCACATAGCCCTAGCCCCCCCTCCATATATATATTCAACAGCGAATCGTCTCGCTTACGAAATATTGCATTTGAATGAAGTTCCCATGGCTCCCGCGGGATTGGGACCAAAACTGGGGACTGAGAGTGGAACTGAAGGCCTCTGGGGTGCTATTTTCCAGGTTGCAAAATACAAAAAAAAGGAAAGGAAAAAGATTCGGGGAACGGAGCTAGCTACTCAAGGCGATGGAGAATTTTTTAATGATGTTACTTTCAGGGAGAGCTCTCAAATCGTTTGAATACAAATTGTTCGCTGTCTTCTCTCTCTTTTTCTCTATATATGTATATGTATGTATGTACCACATTTCTCGGGATGTATTCATGAATTCTTTATCTCCATCTTGCTTGCTTTGCCAGTTGGCAAGTTGTGAAAGTGAAATGCGAGACATGTTCCCCGAAAATCCTTGAGGCTGTGGGGTATTCCGAGGTGGCCATTGTCAATGAACCCAAAAGTTATCCCAGCTATGCAAAATATACGCAAACTGCACAAGCTATGCACACTTCCACAAAAAAAGATTATAATAGAACATATCACAAATCCACATATCTTTTCGCATAATTTAAGAAGAATTAGCCAGATATGAAGTCATAATATAACAGATTTATTTAACTTTAGTTTGCTATTTATAAAAAGCAAATAGGATTTTAATTTGTAACTTAAAAGAACTCAGATAACTTAAGGATCATAATTTAAGACAACTTTTTAAGACTTCAGAAAGGAAAAAAGGGGAACTTACTTTTACAAGTAATGCAGGAATTCATAACTGATATTTTCAGGTGGTTTCATGTGGCATATTATTGAAATACTTTATAACTAAATATCATAAAATGAAAATGTTCTTACAACTTAATTTGTTTAGGTTTCTAATTAAATCAAAGGAATGGCAGCTTTTTCTGGCAGTGCTCACACACTGGGCCAACGACGAACAGCCCCCCAATTTGAGGTATCGAAGGAATGTCGGGGCCATGTCAGGCTCCGACTCTGGCTCCTTACCCACCGCCACCAGGTGACATAACATTCTCCGGACGGAATGCAGCTCCGGATACGGACGAGTGCGGCAGCAGGTGAGGCAGGTGTGAGACGGGTGCGGCGGGTGCGGTGCGGCAGTGTTTGTTGCGTGAAGCCGCGGGATGCGATGCGAACAGGCCCAGGATCAATCTCAATTACCTCGCCAAGGGGAAGCAGTTCAAGTTTGAGCTGCTCGGCTTGAGGTCGCTTATGAAACTAACTTGGCCAGAGAGAACTTGGCATCGAATTTGGCATGTTCCACTGCAGCACCCACGACTCGAAGTTCAAGTTTGAGTGGTTCACTTGTGGCGGGGACTTTGATCCTAGTGGTTGCTCCTGCTGAAAACATGGAGCAATTACTAGTTCGGCTACTTCAAAAGGTAGGTCTCTGAATAATAAATACTACGTGAATTGTTATAGTGATATTTGCTACTTTTTTTTTTTTAAGTAAGTTGGCTCTCCCTTTTAGATCATTGATTTTATAAAGACCCTATCCATATAATACCCTAGTTAAGTCTCTTTCACCTTAAATACCTTAATAATAATAAAAAAAAAAAAATTTTTTAATTCGATATATGTATGTAAACATTAAAAACTGCGATGCTCTTTTAGCTTGAGCCCTTTCTTACATCCCATAAAAACTATACCTGAAAAAATCATCGCTATTAATCGATTTAAAATCGAAAGCTTTCGATTCTTTTACAGTTCTAGTATTTATCGAATGTAATAAGGGGCACACAACGGTCCGAATACAAAGCGGCATCGCACCCAATTCACGAATGATGCAGATGTCCCTGAATCGTGTGTCGTTTATACATATTTGCCATTAATCAGGAATATCCATTTACATGTGATGAACTTTATCCCTTAACCTGTTTACATGCAAATTACTTGCTGCTCATTTTGTGTTGCCTGGTGAAATTCGCTTGCATACAAACAGATGCACAGAGTGCAGCAAATATGCAAAGTACAGGCGAGCTTCTTCATATCATATATCTTGATTATTGACCTACAAAATAATACAAATAAATATTTCTAATTTTTGGGAGGCTCAAATGTAATAATTGCATCATCAGGAATGCCACAGGAAATCTTCATTTCGGTTTAAAATCAATTAAAAAAAAGGACATATTTCATTGCATACTTTATAGCTTAAGTTTTGAAAACTGAAAGAGGGAAAATTCTAGTTACAGAATCACGCCCGTAGGTCTGTGTATATATGTACGTATGCAGTGCTGTATGAATAATTGAGATCCCTGACAATGCAAGCGTTGCGATGCATTTTTCATATTTACAGTTACCTGGCGAGCCCCGCTCAACGCGAGAGCGAGATGGCACGAGTTGACACGGCATACTTACGGGTTAAATAATATCAAGCATATGCAATTGCCATTACATCCTTGTAATTGCCAAAATAATGGGAATTATGCGTACGTACAGTGTACGGGGAAAGTTAAACAAGGAGGCAGTCGCAGAACCCGGACGGACGGACAGGCTGGCGGCAGGCGCAGACGGACGGACGGATAGTTAATTGAGCTGTTGGCTGGCTTACAATTCAAATTGTTGGCTTTGTTGTTGGCGTCATTAATGCGAGTGTTGGCACTTTCGCACGCATCTCTCGCTCCCACTTGCCCTTTTGAGCCCTGCCTTGCTCTCGCCTTCTCTCTCTTTCGCTCGCTCTCACTCATGCTGTGTCTCGCGCCAAAGTTTGCTGGTAAACACATTCATAAAGCAAATATGCAAACACTGTCACACGCACAGCAACAGTGCGAGTAACAGAAGTAGCAGCGTGCGAATATTAAATGTTTTATATAAGAAACATAGATAAAAGCTTAGATTCTCAAATATTATTTAAAAATCATAGATTTCATAATAAATGGCATTATTTGATAACATTTTGCTGGAATCGTTGTTTAAATATTCTTAGTAAATAGGTAATTCTCCACTAGTAATGCCACTATTATTTTGAACACCACTGTGCCGCAACACACGCACACGTATGCCAGTGATGCCCATGTCGATGGCATCAGACATATGCTAAACGAGCCGAAGCCGCTTCCCCACCCCCTCTCACTAACGCTCTCCTTCTCCATTACTACCTCAGTCCGACTCTCTCACCCACTCTCAGCCCACACGAGCCGAAGCCGCTGCCGAAGCCCGAGTCGAAGGCAGCCGAATCCTCGGCTAGTGGAGTGTATAAAAGGCGTTGCTGTCTGCGCGGTCGGCTGCATTCTGCGTTCGGCTGGCGTAGGACGCGGTCTCTCTTATCATCGGCTGACTTCTTGTTCCGCAGACTCCGGCAGGAAAGCGCGCGGCAAAAAGCGCGCGCAAAAACAAAAAGCCAACTAACGGGACAAAAGTCGCGCGCGACTCGTAAGCTTGTTTACTTTGCCATTATAAATCCGGCGGGCGCTTTGTTTGTGTTGATGTTGGTAACTCTTGTGTTTCCCCCCTAATTTCCTTCTTTTTTTTTTTACCCGTGCTCCACATTTCTGCGTTCTTGTTTTTTTTGTTCTTTTTTTTACTGTGTTGTTTTTGTCGTTGTTCAAACAGTGCCCAAGAAATAACAGGAACAAAAGCTAGTAAAACAAACGGGAATTGGCGAAACGGAAGCGTAAAAGGAAAAGTGTTGCATTTCCGTTACTTCTGCTGGCGTTGTTGTTTTTGTTGTTGGTGTAGCTTCAGTATCTCCATTACCGTTAGCATCTTCTTGGGGCCACAACGAAATGGCCGCAGGTGTTGCTGACAGCTCTCTTCCCCTCTCTTTATAAAAAATAATAACAGTCAAACTTCACTAAGTGGAATTTCTTTTTTTTTAATAATTTCGTTTAAAAATCGAAGAAATATACTTCATAAAATGAGACACTCCTGGTGACCTAATAAGTAAATACTTTTAGATATCAGTTCTTGTAACATCTACTGTTTATCAATTCTTAATATATTAAAAATCATTGAAGCTATATTCCCGTGATTATATAGATTATACATTTTTACATAAATATAAAAAGTGAAGTTGGCAATATTTAAATTATAAAACTTAAGCAAAACATTAAAAACAGTGGCTAATGATTTTTCATGGAGATATTTGTATGTATATATTTTTTTTTATTTTTGTACAGTGGGCTAAAAATACGGATTTCTTTTAGTCAATTTGAACCGTTAACAAAACAGATAAGGGATCCTAGCGGAAACTCTCCATTGAGAGGTGGAGGTTGTTGAGATAGAGCAGAACTCGCAGTCGAATGTGTCTGGGGAAAAATACCCAAAAATGGGCATCATAAAATCATTTAATTGATGATTTAGTGCAGTTTCGTGATATCAATATAAAACCCACCATTATCATTTGCCCCTCCATCCCCTTTTTGTTTTTACAAGCATATTTCATAAAGTAATGGAGGGAGTGAAGGGGGGGGTCGCCGCACCTGCGTTAAACATTTATGTTTTTAGCACTTTCTGCTGTCAATTTGACACTCCTCCTGCACTTAACAGATGCAAAGTGGAGAAACTCGTAAAACGTCTCGCCACGTCTGCCAAACTTCAGCTGGGAGGAAATGAAAACGAAAATTAAAAGCACGTCCGAAAGGCATTTCTTTAAAATATTTGATGGGTTCCGATAAAAGCCATAGCAAATGTTGTTTCATTTAAGGCAAGTTTTTTTTAGAAATGTCTACCCACGATCGTTCTGAAAATTGAAAGTTCTGTTATTTAGTTTCCCTGAATGCCGATGCGTTCTTCCTTCCTAATCAAAATGGAAATTGCATTCTCTATTTCACAGATGGACAAAAAAAAAAAAAAAAATACTTCAACGGAACTTTGCAAGTTTTGCTTTAAAAAAAAAAAAAGAAAAGGGAATTTAAGTACTTTGGCAAAGTATTTCGGCGTGTGGCTGCGCAGCGCTGAATGAAACTTTTGGCACAAAGCGTTTGAAATTTCATTTTAATTCGTTTTCAATTTGGTCTAACCAACCGCAGGGCCAGACTTAATGCCTCGAGGATTGCTTAACTCATGCCCGAGTTGACAGCAAATACGCAGATCCCCCGCAACGCGATTAAACTTGGCACGGCACGGCCCCAGCTCCGGCTCTGGCGGTTGTCTGCCCGGATTTGTTGGGTTTGGGTTTGAGTTTCGGGTTTCGCCTTGGCGGCGGCTCCTTGGTTATTTATTGGCCCAAAAAGTTCATTCACACAGGAGCTAATTTGGCGGATACCCAGCCACCACCAACACCTTATAAACGTTGCAATAATTAATTATTGATAATACATATATAAGAGTGATAAGAGTGATATTAATGCCCTCTACATTGCAATACTAAACCAAACCTGTGATACAAATGAAATCCAGTTAGTGTCTACCTTAGTTTATTCGATTTGAAAGGCTAAACTTTAATTAGTGCCTGTAATGAACACAGGTAGCCAGGAGAGACATCAAATATGTATTTAATTTTGCAATTTGTAATTAATATTTTCGCTTGTCACACAGTCAAAGCAAATCAGAAACTATAAGCCCAACTAGTTTGAGCGGAATCTATAATATATATGCAAACACACAATCCACCGGACACTGTGTCAAAGAATTCTAATTCCGAAATCCTCTTATAGCCACGTGCATTCTTGTGAAAGGATGTTTTTTTTTTTTTCTTTCTCCCTTTTGTATTCAGTAAATACTGAAAGCAATATTATGCTGCATATTCTCATTGCAGGAAATATATAAAGTTTGGTTTCTTCGGAGAGAAGAATCCCCGTAGATTTCGGTGGCAAGTTTTGCTAAACGATAAAGTTGCAGCTTGATACTTTTACTTTGCCAGCAAGTGGAAGTTGCGGTGACTTGGTAAAAGTAAACCGCAAACTGATTAATGCCATTTATGCCGCGACAAATCCCCCATTATACACCGCACTTGCCAAGGCCGAAAACGTGATGGTGGGTGGTGGATGGGTTGGTTATTTTGAAGGGAGTTACACGCTGATGCTGGCACGTTGAAAACTTTCTCTTCCTTTTTTTATATTTTTGGTAATAAGTTGTACGCGGCGGCGGTGGCGGCAGCGGCGTAGTCGTCGTAAAATGCCGCCACGGAATTGTTAATGCAGGCGGTTCCGTAAAATTTGCCTCACGGCCATCGAAAGAAAGTCTCCCAAAAAAAAAGACACCAGAAACCAGGCAGAAAAATCCCCCCCAGAAACCGCCAAGAACCACCCAGCACACCCACATTTATCCATCAGAAATGATGGGAACCCACTCACTCCATCGGAGTGGTGGCAGCGGATAAATTTGTCATGTAAATACAATACAATGAACGTGTAAACATTTATTATGTGCTTACATTTCTGCTGTTGTTGTTATTGTCAATGTTCAAATCTGTCAATTGTCTGATTTAAATTGTACACGGATTTGTTTTATTATACCCCGCCATACCCGCACCTAATGCTGTGGGGTATGTCGAAAGAAAGTCAAAAGATTTTAAGTCTTTAAATTTTGACTTTTAAGGAGTTTAACAAAGAAATAAGTTGTGGGCGGAAAATATAGAAATATGAAGAAAGCGGAACTAATTCTGGGGGATTTTATGTCTTAAGTATGATAATATTAATTGCATATTTCAGTCAGTATTAAATGGATTAAGAATAAGCTTCTCATATATGTACACTTTTAAGAGTGTGTTTTGTTTTCTGAAGTTATATAATACTAATATAAAAAGATATTAACAAAGTGACAATAGTTTATCCAGATTAAACAAAGGCAAATACCCAAAAGGAGTATAATTACATAAAGAGTTAAATATCCAAATATTTTCTAGATAATTTTTAAATTATAAAAGTATAATAATAAATAATATTAAAAGAATATTATCAAAACCCATCCATACAAAAAAAAAGGGGTAACCTAGCATCGAAACATTTAAATTGAATGCGATCTCTCTCCCCTTCGGCTTATATTATTTTCAATTCCGTTTGAAGTGTGTTTTTGTGTGAACACATCAGCGATTTGATTTCAAAATAAATTGGTTTTTCCTATCACTGATTTTGCCACAGCATCAGCAACAACGACAGGCAAAGAGCATTCGAAGCGATTAGCGATAGACGATAAGCGATAACTAACGAAAAAGGAGAGGAAAAAACACCGATAACCAATCAGCTGGCCAGAGCAATCCCTGCTTGAAATGCTAAAAATGCTGAAAATGCCACTGCAGTTGAGGAGCAGCGAAGAAGATGGGCTTGGTTGCTCCCTTGGCCAGAAACCACAGCAGGAGCAGCAGCAGCAACAACACGCTTATCATCATTGTCGCCATCAGGAGCAGCGGCCGAAACCAAAACAAGTGCTCCAAGGACGTTCGCCAGCGGTGCTGCCAGTGATGCTGCTCCTGCTCCTGGCCACGCTCCTCACGCGCCCACTGAGCGCCTTCTCCAACCGTGAGTACAATCTTCAATATTATTTATAGGATGATGAAAAAACGTATTTTTAAATTCTCGAAGCTTGAAATAACAGGAAATATATATTTAATTAACTAGAGTAATCTAAAATAAATGTGTTGATGTGCTTAATCTCAATAGTTTTTCCCAATTTCAAAACTAGGATAGAAAAATATATGTAGAAAAAAATGTTAGAAGGATTAAAAAACTATATATAAAATCTAACTATACACTCGTTAGACTCGTTATCATTCACGCACCCATCTCCAATAGATTCTTAATTATTGATCACTGAAATTTTTCCCAATTTCCAAAAGTAGGATAGGAAATTATAGGGAAGGGAAGTTTATTATTAACAAAATAATAATAACATTCCTCAAATAACGATCATAAAAATGCACACGATTACTACTTCGATTTTTTTTTTCTCGATAAACGCAAGCTACAATCGTTATCATTCACGTGGCCATCTCCAATACGCAAATGCATAGGCGGCATTCCGGGCAAGTTGAGCCGCTTGTTTGCCAGCTTGTTTATAAAGCTGTCTCTCCATGTGTCTGCCTGAGTGAGTGTCTGTGCCCGTACCCATACCCGTACCCGTAACCGTGCCCGTGCCCATGCCCGTGTCTGTGTGTACGGGTAATTGCGTATGTGTGACTCCGGCAAAAGAGTGGCTGTGTGTGCGTGCATGTGGAAGCATGCGTGGGGCATTAAGTTATCAAGTGGAGCGATGGCAATGGCATCGCCGCCAACGAAGATGGCGGATTTGCGGCCAGTTCCCTCGACTGTGACATGTTTGTTTGTTTTTCCCCCGCTACAAGCATTAAAATTCGCACGCACACACACATACCGCGCCCAAGATTGGCAGGACGAAGGAATGAGAAAGGAGTCTGGTGCTGAGTAGTAGTAGGTGGCTTCCTTGTAAAGTTCATGGCTTGGTGGCTTGTTCCGAGACGACGACGACGACGACGACGTCGACGACGCCTTGGCTGGCGTGCATTAAAAATCAATAGAAGTTACAAATGTATCCTTCCATTGGGCAAAAAGGGCAAAACATTTCTGGCGCCATTTGTGCGCTGACAGCCTGACTGACTGACTGGCTGACTGGCTGACTGCCTCGCTGGTCCACTGCCTCACTACTGGCTGGATGCTTCACTGCCCGCCAAGCCAAAGGATATATGTAGCTGCGAGTTGGAGGGGTGTGCTGCAGGTGCATTGACGATGCAGGTGCACCAAAAGATTTCACAGATCCCCAGCAGGAAATGCCAAGTAATCAGGATAAAGTGTGCCCGTCTAGGGGGTTAAAAGCGATAACCAATATAAACGATAAGTCATCGCCAGCTTTACTTTAAGTAATTGAACTTGGTACAAGTTTTAAGCTACTATTTAGGGAGGAAATATATTTGATTAAATAGGGAAAATGCCTGAAAAAGAAATAAGAAAGATAATCAGTGTATTCAGCGATAAGTTATCGATAGCCTATCCCTTTTTGAGTAACTTAAGCTGTGCTCTTTCTATAAAAAATACCATCTAATTGATGTCGAGAATCTACCACTCATACCTACCTATATTTTAGCAAAACGAAATGATCGATTTCCCGTTTCTCTCTTGGCAATTACACAGAGACGATACTTGGGCGTTACTTTATCAAACGCATATCGATAAGTTAAAGTAAATCCATTTACTTGATGCATTGGCAAGCAAACTGGCCGACTGAATACCCAAACATCGATGGCAACAAGTCCAAATTGATGCTCGAGTTTCGCCAGCCATTTGGTGACAGTTCATTGGTCCGATGACAGCAACAAAGAGCATTCCATGAATCATAAATGGGACAAACATTCTTAATGGCCATCGTCGTGGCTGATGCTCCCTCATATATTTCACTGCAAAAATAAGTGCCCAGAAAGATAAACAAACTAAACATATACCAAAAATATGCTTCAAGGAATACAATACATTTTTCCATTCTATTTTGGCTCAAAATGTAGAGATTTTCGCTGTAATCTGTAGGCTTTTCTTTCAGTGTAAGTGTGTAGATGAAACATTATACTATGTTCGTCATATTGGGTATTGAATGTCCATAAAACAAAATTTGAATGCGAACCGTAAACATCGAAATAAGCAAAATAATTTGTTATTTTTATGTTGTCCTTCTGCTCTTTTTTTCCCCCCTCCACCTCTTCCTGCCACCACCAACATCTGCTCAAATTACGTATCCGCCATGTGGGCGAGTAGGAGAGCAAGAGAATCCGTGTGTGTCTGGGCACAGGGACCTCCCGTAGAGTCAGAGTCGTCCCAAATCCGACATAAGTGTCTGATTAGTGCGAGGAGGGCCTCTCCACTTATTTACCTTCGACGGTCTGGGTCTGGGCCTCATAAATCCATAAGGAACTGACAAAACCGAAGGCGAACGATAAGCTTTGCCTTCTTTTTTTTATATGTCTGCCGATTGCCCGGCTTACGAGAGCTTTGCATCAGCGGGGGCGCCATAGTCCAGAGACTACGGAGTATGCCCGCTATCTCCTCTTGAAAACCCCGGAATCCCAGCCGCCGCACAAACACACACACGCACTCATTCTTGGTTCCGCTTTAGCTTTTAGCTTCCTGCTTAATGGTCAGGGCCATGTTGTACCAAACAATTCAATTTATATAATCCAGTGGACAGTTTCTGGCAGAGCTGACAATTTGTCCGTTTTTTTTTTGTCCTTTCCTAAACGATCTAAGATGGAAATCGAATTAAACATTTACCTTTTTTGGCAAACAAATAATTAGGGATACTCGTTGGAATTTGCTTAAATTATATTAAGTTCAACTAAAATGACATTTAAATAATTTAAATAATTTAAATGGGAATCAATCAATGCTATATTTTGGAAAATATAACTGATATTCAACACACACGGCTTGTTTGTGTATGTCATTTCCGTTTTGTTTTTTATTTTTCGGAAAATTTTCTTTCCTGTCTTGTTTGCAAGCAGCACTGTTTCCGTCCGTCCCGCTCCTTTGGCTGATCCCTGGTTCTGGGCCAGGTTAATATGTCAGCGACAGCCACAGCCACATCCACGCAGAGGATGTGAATGTCACGTTAAACGCATCACGTAACCGGATGCGTATGCGTGTTACATATTGCTTGGCTTCTTTTATTATTTTCCTCTTTTGTATCCGGCCCTTTGAGCGGTGAAAGTTGCAACCGAAAGTTGTGTAACGGACATTTGATTGAATTTCGGTTAAATAAAAATCCTATCGGCGATTAAAGCCATGTGCAAATGTATATAAAAAAAACAAAACTATTGCTTAATTGCAAAATCAATTGGGCATTGTGGCACGTTCCGCCAAAGATAATGCTTGGATTGTGCCGGAGAAATATGACAAACTGAATTACATTACGCAAATTGGTTTAACAGCGTTGCAATTATAAACTATACGTACATTTCATGTTGCATGCATTTGTATTCCTCGCAGTTTATGCATTTTCAATTACCTATAAGGATTTCAATTTGTTCTATGTATAAATATGTAGCAATTAGAATTTAGTCTGAAAAGTCCAAGGATTGCATTAAGTTTGCAGATTAATGTGCTTCTAATCACGCATACGCAGTGTGGGCTCTTCAAATTTTGTTTATTTTAGAAACTCACTAAACTTGCTTTAAATATTAAATAGATAATGTCATAAAATATCAAGTATTTCACATTTAATCAGGAAGAATACATTTGTAACCTTTAAATTGAGGAATATAGCTGAAGAACAATCGTTTTTAATTGGTTTTTGCTTACGAAACATGGAAGGCTTGATCCTTATTTCATATTTCATATATTTAAGTATACTGAAAATCAATTTATTAAGAGAACTATCGATAAAAGTTAATGAGAACCTTTGCATTCTCTTATTGTTCCTGCCGTTTACCTTTATTACACCTGTCCGGTCTGTACTGGTCTGGGGCCTGGCCTGTGGTCCGTGTTTATTTAATTCGCGTAAATTTTTATTAATTTTAATTGAAAGCTTTACGAGCGTTTAGCAACGCGCTTTGAGGCTTTTCTCCATTTTGTTCGGACCCTTATACCCTTTTCCCTATTTTCTTCTTTTGCCCAACCCCCTTTTTATCGCGAGCGGCGCCTTTGTTTGAGCTTAACTTTGCTGCTATATTTTTATTTTCTCATTCAGTGGCGTGCGCAAGGGGGTTCTTATAATGTTTTTCATGTAAATTAAGAAATAAATTAGATTAATATTAATGTATGCTTTGTATGCTTTATTTAAGAAATACTTTATTTGTTTAAACAAATATTTCTTATTTTCAACTATTTAATTTGTTTTAAAATTGAAAAGATCTTCAAGCCCTACCCCTTTGTGCCCCGCTACTGCCGTTAGTCTTCAGTATTGTTTTTGTTTTGTGTATGTGTGTGTGTGTGAGTGTGGGTGTATGCTCAGCTGCAGTCCTTCCTTTCTCTCTCTCTCTCTCTCTGACTGTCTCTCCTTCTAGCTGTCGTTTCCTTCTTTATTCCCGTTCTTTTCCAGCGCCGCACCGCTTGACTCTCGCTTTTTACAGCTGTTCTTCGCTGAGGTTGTTGTTTTTGTTGCTTTTTTTTATGCTCTCCTCCTCTGTTTTAGTGTTGATTTAGTTGTTGTTATTGTTAGGCGACTTTTGTTGTGTGCAAAGTGCTCGGCGGCGGCGCTATTGTTGTTTGTATTTTTGTTTTTTTTTTCGCTGCTATTATTATTGTTGTTCTGAGACTGCTTGGCACTAAGCTGACTGGTCTTGGCTGGAAATTTAAGAACTGGAAGAGTAAAACAAGGACCAGAAAGGCAGAGCGGAAGATAGGAGGGGGCTGAGAGTGAGAGTCACCGACTGAGATTTCCCAATAAGAGAAGAACAAGGAACGGGAGGGGGGAATCGACGACAGAAGTACCGTAATTATAATTAAAAGTTCGAATAAAGAATATTTGTTATTCATAGAAATCGAAATTACCGAATAATAACATTTATAACTGCTGAAGAATGTGAATTTAGGGGATAAGACTCTTTGATCAGTATCTTATTTTCATACAAAAAAAAGTATGTACATGTCATAAGAAAATGTTTACTTTTCAAAGCTGTGACAGTAATCGAAAACCTTTTTATTCTTTTTAATAATTTCATTACAAAATATAAATCGATTTATTTAAATTCGGTGAAAATACACCACCTAAATCGCATTTTACAGGGTATAGAAATTACCATACAGAAAACCAAGTTCATTGCTCGCTCGCTTCGGCATTCATTCGTTTTCGTCAGCGAAAATTCACTGGCGAACTAAAACTTGTCATTAATTTGAATCAAGCGGGAAAGGGGCAGACTGGCCAAGCGATTGCCCCATAAAGTATGCCATGAAAATTTAATTAGCAATACAAATTCAAGCTTGAATTAAAATTCGGAATTCTGGCAACTGAAAGGAGATTACGCAACCGATATTTGACAAATTCCGATGACCTATTAAATTTCCGGGAGCTTAGTTTTTGGTTTCCGCCCCTCCCCCCCCCCCCAGCACTTGATTGGTTTAGTTTGTTTCAATAATTTTGTGATCCCTCAAGTGATTTTCTTTGCAAATCAATAACGAATAAAAAATCAAATGAATATTCGTTGCAAAGCTTATAAGCTGTGTTGCTTAAATTCAGTTTCAAATGCAATAATTTATCAATAAACTGCCATTTTTAAAATTTATTTAAGCGAAATTATGCTATTTGGAGTTACACAGACTGTCACACGCTGAACGGAACTTGATTATTTATTACAGACGGTTTCATTTATCATAAAGTGCACACAGCTTGTGTAATATTCACAAAACAGTTATCTAATCTGGGCCCCGAAGAACATAATGGCAAATGATTTGCCAAAAAAAAAAAAAAAGGGAGAGGAGCATTTCCTCTCTCCCTCTTCTTCCCCTTGTCACCCTATATCTCGTCTTTCAGTTGGCCTAAAGCGATTTAAAAAGTTATTACCTTTCTTATCGCCGGCATCGCCTGCTCCTCCTTCTCCGACGTATCCAAAAACCGAATCCCTAGACAGCAAATTTGCTTTCGGATAACGCAGGTGCCTCTCTGCCTTGCACTCAGAATAAAAATCAGCTTGATAATGGGAAAATATGGCAAGGAATTGAAAGCATATTTAAACAAGGTGCTTACACAATGTATTTAAATACTGTGAAAGTCAACAAATACATTCAATCAATTAATGTTTAATAATATTTCCGTATCAAAAATCAACAATAAAAAGAAATAACTTCTGGCATTGCCAGCTTCAAGTCTAAATCAACCCTGAAATAGTGTTGGAAAACGTTAATTACAGCAAGTAATCGAATATTTATTTAGAGTGTGAAACGTGCGTGTTTGTTTGATTTTTTTTTTGTTTGTGCTTTTTGGCCTAGTCATCTCCGGGGCCTTCTTTGGGCCCCGAAAAATAAAGGCAAACGCCGACAAAGTTTGGCGGGTCTGCTGCTGCAATCAGTTGACAATCGGGCAAATCATCCGCTAACTAAACCGAGGCTAATGAGATATACATATATATGTATGTATGTACATATACGTGGACCCATTCGGACCCATATAGATGGACGTGTATTGGAATTCGGTGTCAGAGTGAAAACTCAACTGAATAAATAATAAACTCGAGGCGGAATGGGCCAACAAAAAACTTTGGCCAACATTCACTGGAGTGACTTGACTTGACTTGGGGCTGACTTGGCCACGGGGAAAACTTTGGCGCTCCATTGGAAGGCAATCCCCAAACATGTGAGGAGGAGTACGTGGATATCACACCGAATCAATGGTCTCGGGGCGGGGAGGTCAGTGAGGCGGCGAAGCACAAGAGGAGCACACGAGGCGCTGGGTCAGGAGAGGCCAATGATGGCCGTTCTGCGACGTTTGCCAATTTCAGTTCGATTTATTTAGTGGAAACCAATAAATAACCAATGATGTATGTCTCTCACACACACACACATACACACACTGTGGCACAAGCACAACTGTGTCCCCCGAGTGCAGTGTTGCACAGTGGTCTCTGCAAGGCACTAAAACTGCAAGAAAATCTGCCATTTTTGGTTATCTATTTATTTTATAAAAATAATCTAAGGTTCACATTAATTTATTTCTATGCAACTTGATGTCTATGATAAACAAATTACATTTTATTTGTTAGTAATAATGAGAAGTGCAGGAAATATTTGTTAAGGCGATCATTTACGATCTTATTATAAACCTAAAGAAATACTATTTCTTGTATACTGTTATTATTGAATATTATTTGTACTTTTTCTATATAAAAACCAGTTGACTTCTGGTCAAGGGAAGCTGATGGCACAGCTTTCTATAAAAACTGTCTTCGGTTTAATAAATGTCACAAAAAAGAAAACAAAAAACTAGGATATTCCAGAGCTAATGGTCCCACAGTGTCGGTGGTGCCGGAATTGCCTGCAGCGTGCGCGCGGTGTCATAAAGCGGGAATTCCCCGGATCTCCGATGTGTGTGAGGATTCTGCCCACCCCCCATCCCGAAAAAATTCTGTCACTCCTTGCCGAACACAATTTAACACTTTGTCGCCGTATTTCTTTTTTGCTTTTATTTGGGGAAGGATAACTAGGATAACCTGGTGCAGTAACCGTCTCAATTGCAGAGTCCGGAATCCGTCGTGGCAATCCGCACAAGCCATTCGCATCCGTATCCGCAAACAAATATGGCGCCATTCAACGCATTTCCGTTTACATTACACGCTCATTTCCGCTCCGTGTGGCTTTATTAAGCGTCTCTAGTTTTTTGTGTGTTGCACTTGCCATCGTCTATCCGGGGCTTTTCCTTCGATTTTTCCCCTGCAACACGTGTGCGAGTGTGTGCCACTTGAAGTGCGCTCAAGCAAGCCAAAGCTGTTGAGGGAAATTTTCTTTGAATTTGCTCCGGTTAGCGGGGGAATCGACTCGGAATCGGATTCGAAATCGGCTAAAGGTGGAGAAACACACATCGAAGTTGAGTCGAGCAAAAAAAAAAGAGGTGAACTAAAAGTGGAAAGGATATTTTCATGTTCGGGCCAATCGATCGTCGTTATTATGTCTTACTTCCCATCTTGATACGAAAATTAAGATGAATTCCCTCTTTTTCGTGCTTTTTGCGCTGTGTGTAGGATATATACTAAATATATATGTATATATATATATATCAGTGTGTGTTGGCAATTTAAATTGGGCAAATCATTTGATGCAGCTTAATCCGAGTGTGTGTGCGTACGTGAATGAATATGGATGTGGAGAGGGGATGTGGATGGACATGAGTGTGTGTTATCCTTAAGAGACCACGATTGGCTGACTTTCGTTGAAGGAAAAAGGAAACTTTAATGCGATTTAAGATGACCAAAAGAGGAGCACAGAAGCGGAGATTGAGGCATAGGATTTTGAGGCAACCGCGAAAGGCCTTCACAGGGAATGCAATCCAAAAGATAGCTACGCTCCATGACCAAATACCATTTGATCTTGTTTGTGTGCAAAAAGGAGCTCCATTTGGAGGAAAAAATCATGAAAATATTTATTATTATGCTACCAAATTAATAGAACTTATAATATATATAATAAATACATACAAATACAATAAATACAAAATAAAATAAATCTGTTTAAGCTTGACATTTGAGCTCGCTTTAAAATTGTTTATTTGTTGATTTTGATATTTTCTTGTTAAATTTTTTAATTTATACCATTTATTTTAACTATTTAAATTTGTAAATAGTTCTCTGGTGTTTAACATTATTATCTTTTTATAGATTTTGTTTATTTCCTCATAAATAAAGTAATAATTATAACTATTAACGTAATGTTAAATAAAATCTACTTTTAAAGGACCAATTCAATTGAAATATTTTGCTATTTAAAAATATCCTTTACACACTTACAAATTAAATGGTAATTTTTATCTAGCTCACACTTATATCACCTTGTTGGTTTATTTATTTGTTTGATTTATTTCTTTGTTTCACCAAAAATTCTTTACTTAATTAATGCAACAATGTGTGCACTTGCTTGTATGAAATAATATCGAAATCAATTGAAAACTCCGGGGAATTTGATTATAATCAATTGGCTATAGTTATGTGTTTCCATTTAAGAGTGGAGGACAAGTATTTATTTATTTTCTACAGAATCAGTTTGGATTTTGATTGATTTTGCCTGGTGGGATTGGGTTAATGCTTGGTTTTACTTTTTTTTCTTCTCATTTTTATTTACTCCTCGATGTTGTGCCGTTGCCTTATGGCTTCCTCGTTCGGCTTCTTCGTTAGTTGCTTTTGCATTTTCTTTTGCCTCCAACTGCTGCATAAATATTTAGATTCAATTCAAATTGTTTTCCACTTGCGAAATTTCGCTGTCCTTTTGCCATCGTCCTTTTTGTTTGTTTATTTGCTTTGTTATTTCGCCTCGGCCTCGGCCTCCACAGCCACTTGTACTTCCACTTCTGCCCGGGCTTTATGCCGGACGATTGGCAACAAAAGCTGCCAATTTGTATTTCAATTAAATTTGAATGTATTTGTGGGCACTTGGCTGCTGTTGCGTTTTTCCTGGGTCCTTGCCTTCATCTTCATCTCATCCTTGCCTTCCAAGGTATTTGGGGCAAAGTCTCGGGGTATTTACGGATTTGGTCACTTTACAATTGAGATTATTTGGATATTAGGTTTTGGTATTACTAATTTGGAGGTTTTCATTTCTCGATAGAAAATACAATATTTAATTAATTGCAATTTGTATTCATTTTTATCATAAATAGGTTTTATTGAAGT